>PVLA01004804.1:0-78948 GCA_004027455.1 Hydrochoerus hydrochaeris
TCAGGGTGTGCCCACAGCTGGACACAAGGCATTTACCCCCGCTTGCTGTTTCAGTAGTAAAAGTTACATAAATCTCTTACT
The DNA here is from genome assembly GCA_004027455.1 of Hydrochoerus hydrochaeris. NCBI lineage: Eukaryota > Metazoa > Chordata > Mammalia > Rodentia > Hydrochaeridae > Hydrochoerus > Hydrochoerus hydrochaeris. Next base: position 82 of record PVLA01004804.1, read on the forward strand.
GTTAGCCTGTTAGGCCTGAGAGTTTGTTTCAGCTCCAGTGATTCTAAGCGCAGCCACAGGAGTGGTTTTGCCGGGTAATGATTGATTATTACCCATGTGTTCCAATTAGGAAGGTGAGCGGGGGCTGGGAGGGCTGTGAATCAGCTGAGAATCGTCACCTCCAGTGAGGCTCAACCAGTAGTAGTGTAGTCCCCACAGTGACTTCTCTAGTCCTCACCAGAGATGCATGTGGGGTCCCAAATGATGTAGAGGTCACCAGAGGGACATAGAGCAGTAGGGGGACCTCCTGACATGGCTACAATTTTGGACAGGCACCCCAAGTAGAGTAGAGGGGAGGCTCACCTTGAACCTGACGAGATGAAGGCTGGTGTTGGATGTTGGCTAGAAACGGCAAGGCTGAGGAGTCCCTAGTCCCAGAGAGAGAGAGAGAGAGAGAGAGAGAGAGAGAGAGAGAGAGAGAGGAGAGAGAGAAGAAGAAGAAGAAGGAGGAGGAGGAGGAGGAGGAGGAAGAAGAGCAGAGAGGAACCGTCCATAGGCTGGGCAGGGGCTCAGACTGGGGGACAGACTCCCTAGGAGCCACACAACCTCCAACTGCTGGAGTCAATGGCACCAACTGATTGAGTGATTTGTACTCAATCTAGGACATCGCAGAACATTAAAGAGAGGAGGCAAGTAGATAAGAAAAGAGTTTAATAAGTGGGGAGGGCACGGAGGGAGTCACCACAGAGAAGGCTGTGGCCCCTCTCCCTGCAGACAAAGGGCAGGTTCTGCCTGACACAGCCTCTGATGGGGGACAGCTCTGGGGACTGATGTGAGCTGATTTATTTTGCGAGAGTGCAGGGGATTGGGTAAACTTTTACATTCCTGAGCTCTGGCAGACTTTCGGGAGGGAGAAACCATAGGGGCTTCTGGGAAGAAGGAGGTGTGCGGTATCAGGGCACAGCTTTGAACCACTGCCGTGATGATTGTGCTGTCTATCAGGTGGGCGGACCTAACAGGGGCATGAACAATGGATTTCTGTGTGAGTAAGAGGGGTGCCTAGACTAGTCAATGACAGGAGAACTGACCTCCTGAGGTGTTGGAACTTTGGGGTAACAGCAGAGCTTCACTCCTTGACATTTCTGGCTCTGGGGAAACAGGGAAGAATCATGAGTGATTCTAACCCTGGGTAACAGGACCAAGCTGTCTTCTTGGACAGTTCTGGTTCTGGGACACAGGGTAGATTGTATGTGCAAAATGGCTCCAGCATTAGGTGGACGGCATGTGTGGCCTGATATTGATAAGGGGCAGGCTGCACATATAGTAGAACCTTTGTTTAGGCCAACCTGCACATGCAGTGTGACCCTGACATGAGGTAGTGGGTACCTACATATGATCCCATTTCTCTCTTTCTTGGTTAATTTTTATTTTATTTTTTAAAATTTTATTTAAAGAAGAAAAAACAAAACAAAACAAAAAAGGGTAGAAACAATACAGAACTTAAAAAAAGCACAAGAAATCACCAGTTGACAAATTACATATTGTCTTCTTAGATATAGTTTTTCAAGTTACAAAATTAAAGCATACAAAGTGGACATTCAAACAGTGAGGCTGCAAACAGTTCTGTTCAATGATCCAACAAAAACTTAACATGGTGATCAATCCTACACACTTAAATATACAATGCAGTTATATCCCTTAGAGCACCTTCTTTTCCTCCTTTTGCTTTTTAAGTCCATTATCTGTTTAGTTATATCATGTTTGAGGTTGCTCAGTACCTTACTGATCTGTTTCATTGTTGTTATTTACTTTATTTATTATTATTTATTTTATTTTGAAGGTAGTAAAATACAGCAGAACTAGACAAACAAAGCCAATTGAGACTGTGTAGTGAAATTGGTACAGAACTTCAGAGCAGGTTACCAAGATAACACTGATAGGTACAATAGTATATCTCATTTTCTTCACAATAATTGTTCTTTCAGTCAAGTACAGCAAAGTCGAAGGAAATACCGAACTTATAAAAACAGAATATTGAATAGAGCAATACCATTAATCAGAACAGAGCAAAAACAATGATAAAAATATTTGCCTTCAAAGAGATGGTAGAAGAAAATCCCTCTTGTTTGCTATATTGCATATAGTCACACTCGGCAAGAGATATTCAGATCTCTGGTTCCCCACTTGCTAACGGGGGAGGGGGGGAGGAAGGATGTTTGATTCTTAGCTCACACGCCAGTAGGCTCACGGCCAATTGCCAGAGTGACGAGCTGGCTGCTTGTTTTCCCAGCACCCCAAGTTCCAACATGGCCTCTTTCTTGTTTTTTTGAGACAGGGTCTCATTACGTAGTTCAGGTTGACCTTGAACTCATTGATTCACTGTGTAGCTCAGGATAGCCTTGAAAGTATAGAAATTCCATTGCCTCAGCCTCCTGCTCACTGGGTTTGCAGGTATGTACTACCACGCCTATCTTTTTCTAAAAGTACACAAGGGAGATCTCAACTGTGTACAGAGCATCTGTGGTATTAATGCTTAATTTATAACACCCAGATGAGCTGAATCAGCATGGTGCTGGGTGTGGAAGGCCCACCTGAGGATTGTCGTTAACAGCATAAAACGGGAACCAGAGGGGAGGTGGTGTGCTGTGGCTTCTTCTGGATTAGCTTGCTGCACTGACTCATCTTCAGAAGAGCTTGGGTCCTTGCTGTCACTGAGGATGGTTGAGGTTCTCTGGGGGAGCTCTGATCTGAGTGTCACTTCCTGGCTCCAGTGAAGATCCCTCAGCCTGCTGGCATAGAGCTTTCATTCTGCTGGTGCAGAGTTTCAAGATTCCACCACTGACTTTTGGGCCTTCCCAGTACAGATCCCTGAAACACATTTGTATGAGATGCTGCTGTAACTCTAGGCCTCCAGTGGGACTTATGAAGGATGTTGCTTTAGGTCTTCAGCTGGACTCCTACAGGACACTGTTGTGGCGCCCAGGCCCTGAGTTGAATTCTTTGGGTCTCTGGTGTGTGGACAGATCTCTTGCACTCTTTTGCATTTGACTCTTTGGGTGAATATTATAAAATAATCCTATGTGGCTTGTATTAAATCTTTTCCCTTGTAAGCCCTGACTACAACAGCATTTTAAATGATTATTCGTAGTTCAATCGGTGTCCTCCAAACATCACTTTTAGTTTTTATGTTATAAACTTGTAATCCACTTATGATAATATATTTTAAAATTTGATTTTTTTTTGGTACCAGGGATTGAACTCATGACCATGTGCTTGCAAGGCAGGTGCTTATGCCACTGAACTAAATCCCCAGCCCCTAAAATTTGATTTTTAAAAATCAGACACTGGCATCTCTGCACCATGGTCACAGGACTCTGGGCCCTTCCCACACAGGTGTAAAATAGCAATACTGAAGGAAAAACTCATTGTGGCAGGGGTGCCACACGCAATCACTGTATTGGGTGTTGGGCAAGTTGATATGGTGTGTGCTATCAGCATCCTGGGAAAGTCTCTGGCTGATGAACTATCCCTCGTGGATGTTTTGGAAGATATACTCAAAGGAGAAATGATGGATCTGCAGCATGGAATCTTGTTTCTTCAGACATCTAAAATTGTGGCAGATAAATATTACTCTGTAACTGCCAACTCTAAGATTGTGGTGGTCGCTGCCAGCGTTTGTCAGTAGGAAGGGGAGAGTTGGCTCAATCTGGTGCAGAGAAATATTAATTAATGTCTTCAAGTTCATTATTTCTCACATCATCAAGTGCAGTCCTGATGGCACCATATTGTGTTTTCCAATATGGACATTCTTATATATGTTGCCTGGAAACTAAGTGGATTGGCCAAGTGCTGTGTGATTGGAAACAGATGCAATCTGGATTCTGCTAGACTTCACTGTCTTATGTCTGAAAAACATGGCATTTATCCCAGCAGCTGCCATGGATGGATTCTGGGAGAACATGGCAATGGCAGTGTGGCTGCCTGGAGTGGAGTGAGTGTAGCAGGTGTTTCCCACCAGGAACTGAATCTGGAAATGGGCACAGACTATGATAGTGAAAATTGGAAGGAAGTGCATAAGATGGTAGTTGAAAGTGGCTATGTAGTCATCAAGCTAAAAGATTACACCAACTGGGCCATAGGGTTAAGTGTGGCTGAGATTACTGAGTCCACTTGAATCTATCCAAGGTCACCCAGTGTCATCATGTACAGCATTGAGAATGTGCCTGTGGGGCATCCAGCAGGACCTAAAAGACCTGTGACTACTGTGTTCTGGGCTGTAGAAGTTTAAGAGTAGAATATATTTATTGAGAGAAAGAAAGCTTCTGTCTGAAAGAGACAGAAGGGGTCCCGAGTGGGTTGCCAAGGACTCTGTCTTCTCCAGGTACTTTCATAGGGTAAAATCATGGGGTGAGATGGGTTCAAGGTGAGGAAAACTGGGAACTCACAAGGCAGATGGGCATAAGGTGGGACAGAACTACAGTTAGCCAATAAGATTAATAGTTCAGGTAAAATTGATTACATTAGGGACAAATGGGGAAGTGAGTCACATAGAAAGTGGGCATTCTTACAGAGCAGAGACTCTTCTCTAGGGGGGTTGGGAGGGTGATTCCGACTTCCTCAGGGTGATATGGAGCTATTTAGAATATCAGTCCTTAGGATATGGATGCATTTGTTTGATCTTTTGTCTTGAGGCCTGGCCCACAGTAGGAGGTGCCTGTCTCCCCCATAGCTGCAAGGTATCTGGGTTTCTGCACTGGCTCCTTCAAGGACCTAGCCCTGTCTCACTGTTTATAGTATTTCTAACTAACTCAGCTGCCTGCACCAATCTCCCCTCTGAAGAAGTAACCAGAATTGCCGTGAAGGGTTAATGGGCAATGACCGATCTGGCTTCTTAAGGCTGAAGAGGGTTGTAGTGGTTGAATGTCAGTCAGAGGTACTTCTGCAGAGATCCTGCCTAGAGGCCCTCAATAGACACCAGGCATTTTCATCTTGGGTAGTCATACAGCTTTTTTTTTTTTTGTAGAAACAATACAGAATTTCAGAAAAAAACAGTAAGAAATCACTAGTTGATAAATTACATATTGTCTTCTTAGATATAGTTGTTCAAGTTACAAAATTAAAGCATACAAAGTGGACATTCAAACAGTGAGGCTGCAAACAGTCTGTTTACTGATTCAACAAAAACTTATTAACGTGGTTATCAATCCTACACACTTAAACATACATGCAGTTATATCCCTTAGAGCACTGTCTTTTCCTCCTTTTGCTTTTTAAGTCCATTATCTGTTTAGTTATATCATGTTTGAGCTTGCTCAATACCTTACTGACTTGTTTTGTTGTTGTTATTTACTTTTTAATCACCTCATATGATTCTGTTGCTTTGTTTTTGAGTTTCTCCTCATTCATGCCCCATGGATCAGCTTTGGTGGAGTTGGGTGTTTTTTGGAGGTATTTTGTTACTTTGTTATCTTTATTGAAGGTAGCAAATACAGCAGAACTAGACAAAACAAAGCCAACCGAGACAGTGCAGTGAAATTGGTACAGAACCTCACAGCAGGACACCAGGACAATAGCAATAGGCACAATAGCACATCCTGTTCTCTTCACAATAGTTGTTCTTTCAATCAATAGAGCAAAATGGAAGGAAATATCAAACTTATAAAAACAGAATATTGAATAGAGCAGTACCATGAATCAGAACTGAGCAAAACAGTGATAAAAATATTTGCCTTCAAAGAGATGGTAGAAGGAAACCCCCCTTACTTGCCACACTGCATGCTTTCATCCTCCCAAGAGATACTCAGACCTCTAGCTCTCACTTGCTAACTGGGGGCGGGGGGATGGATGTTTGATTCTTAGCCCCAAATTCCAACATGACACAGATCTCAAGGAATGCTGATGGTTCTTGCCCTGGAGCAGCCGCGGCTTGCCAGGCCACAGCCACTTACCAGAAGTGGCGAACTCTCATACAGCTTTAAGTCTGGAGGAGACAATGCCAAAGAAACAGTTAAGTATGTATGGGCCAAAGAATAAAATCAGTAAGATGATTATGAGTATAGTTAACAAAGATTTTCATCAAGAGGAACTAGAAATAACTTTAGATAAGGAGGAGAAAGACAAGGTCCATGGAATCTTAGAGTCTGACATGTTGTTAATTTGTAGTCTAATGTCTTGAATAGCTACTGAGATATTAGCAGAAGAATCAGGAATGTATATACAGCATTCAGTTTTTACAATTGCACAAGTGCCTCCCTGTGCTGCAGTTTTGAAGGACAGCCTGTAATAAAAGATTATCTATCTCCTTATATTTTATAGAGATCTGTTGGCTGTTGGGTAATTTTTCTATATGGCTGTGTTAATATGTAGTACTAGAAAATCATACTTAGAATCAGTGTAAATACTGACCTTTTGTCCCTTGCTGAGTTGTAAGGCTCTGGTCAGAGCTATGTGCTCTGCTAGCTGAGCCCTAGTTCTGGGTACAAGTGAGGAGCTTTCAGGAGAATGGTGTAAACTCATCATTGTATAATCTGCCTTTCTTTTCTCATCTTCTATAAAGGAGCTGCCATCACAAAAGAGGGTTAAATCTGGGCCAGTAAGTGGAGTGTCTAGTAAGTCTTTTCTGGCTGCATAGGTATGAAGAATTACCATAGTAAGGTGTATCAATCTCAATTTTTCTCCTGTTCTGGCAGGAAGGTGGTGGGATTTAAGGAGGAACATGTCTTTATTTGAATGGCCAGTGCTTCTAGGAGTAGAGCCTGATGTTTAAGAAGTCAGTTGTCAGACAGCCATAGACTTCCCTTGGAAGAAAGGAGTCCTGCCACATTGTGAGGTGTATATATTCTAAATGTGTTTAGGTTCCATACTTCTGCTGATTTTGGGGATAGCTTCTTCCACTGTCACATGGAATCTAGTTCTCCCCACTGTGTCTCAGGTTTAATCTTCGAAGGAGATTTTCCCAGAACACTGAGCTGGGACATGGCTTGCATGTGTATTCTTCTGGACAGGCACAATTCTAATGTCTCATCTGAACTGGAGATGGGGAATTGTCCCTCATCTAAGATGACTTCCCTGTCTGCAGTATTAGCAAACACTCATTTTCTATGGGCTTAACTAAGAAGGAAAAGATTGTAATAATCTATTTTTCCTAATTTCACATGCCTCTATAAGGAATGTACCAAGTGGAAATGAGTAGAGATAAAGTCAAAGGAAGGAAACTGAAGCAGAGCAGGCCTGACATTTCCTCTAGAGTGTAGAGGAGGATCAGAGCCAGTCTGTCCTAGTGAAACCTGTCCTCCAAATCTTGAAGACCGGCCACCAGCCTAGTGCTACTTAAATGCTGGAAGGATCTCAGTTTTTATTGTAGGCATGTATATTTTCTAAGTCTGAGCTAGGTTTCCATTTAAGAGGACCATTTAATAGAAGTTTACATTAAAGTCTGTCAGACGTGCTCTAATGTTTTTCTCTCTAGTGCTGTTGTTTAAATACAGTCAAGCAAGGAGTACCAGTAACTTTAGCAACTAATTTAAATTTAACTTGTACAAGAACAAAATAATAATATACCATTAAAGAAATATCACAAGTTTATGAATTTCCCATGTTTTAACTTAGATTTACATTATTTTAATAAAACTATATGAGACCAAGCAATTAAAAACAATGGGCAAATAGCAAGCAATTATCACAAGTAGTTATAAACAACTGGCAAAGACAAAGCAAATACTGAAGCATAAAATTTGTTACTTGAATGAGTTCCAGTCCAGAGTCTATGAAGCAAAAGCAAACCCTCATCTCTGTCCAGTGGTCTCAGTGGAAGACCTCCAAATGATATAGGGAAATGAAACTCCTAACCTTCTATGTCCGGTATGAGTCCGTGTTCTCTAAAATAGAAGAATGAATTTTAGGAACAACAGAGGTTAAGAGTAGAATATATTTATTGAGAGAAAGAAAGCTTGTGTCTGAGAGAGGCAGAAGGAGTCCCAAGTGGGTTGGCCTGGGCTGTAGAAGCTTAAAAATTACCCTGTGATTAAACTTGAAGCTTTAGCCTTCATCTGTGTACATGGGTCACATTGCAGTGTGAAAAAATATTGACTTTTCTACATATGTAAGCTAAAGAGTAAAGGGAGAAGACATCAAATTAATTTTATAAAATGAACCAAGAGCCCATCCAGGAAATCTACAGCTCTTCTTTCTTCTTCCCTTCTGACTTTCACTGGTTGTAAATGTGTGATGTTAATTCACAGAAAAAGGTACAGGAAAAAAGCTCAAGTGTTAAAGGAAATAATGTTATGACTTATAAATCAGCATGGCCAATGCATCTGAGAGTGCAATCTGATTTAATATAATTGTTTTATGTTTTCTTTCTGTTCTCTGCCTGTTAATCTCTTTTAATAATTGAATAAAGTAACTGAAACTTTTTCTTTAAAAGAAAAAATTTTCTAGCTTATACATATTTATTTTTAATTTTAAAGAGAAGAAGAAAAATAGAAATAAAACAGAGTTTCAAATTAGTCTAATAGGAGAGTAATAATAATGGATATATTGTGTATTATTATCTTTATAGTAGTTATTCAGAGTAAAAGTTGTAGGCATGAAATAATGTCCAGACAATGTTATCACAGATTTTCCTTCTCAGTGAACTAAGAGAAACTAGCTTATATAGCTATCTTAACTGTGATACTTACATGTACATTGCCTTTTTCTCTTCCTTTTCCCTTTTCCCCGTAAGTTTCTCTTTTCTCTCTCACTTGCTCTCTCATTCTTTTTTTATTTTAAAGAGAATAAAACCAAACAAGATAAAACAATACAGGCAATCAAAACAAACAGTGAAAGTGATACAGGACTTCAAACAAAAATAGTAGGAAATCAACAAGGGCTACCATAATGTCTCTTTTTATTTTTAAAATAGCTGCCCAGAATGAGAAGTCACACCCTTCCTGTGAGTCAGTGCCATGCGTGGGCTGCCAGGAGGAGAACCAGATACCAGCCCTTTCTGTGGTTGGTGCCATTCGTGGACTACGGGGGAGGAGAACAAGAAGCCAAGCCCTTCCTGTGATTGCTCCTATGCACAGGTTGCCAGGAGAACTAGATGCCAGCCCTTTCCTGTAAGTTGGCACAATTTGCAGAATGTGTAGGAGGAATGTGCAGGAACAAGAAGCCAACAAGATGCAAACCCCTCCTGTGAGTTGACATTATGTGCAGGCCACCAGGAGTAGAACCAGATGTCAGCCCCTTCTGGCACATAGGCAAAGACAAGAAGAGCCAACTCCCCCACTGTAAGTGACTGGCTGATCTGGAGAAACTGAGAGGCTGAGAGGGTATCTACTGAGGTAAAGTAAAACCTAATGCTTTGCGTGTTTAGTGTTTCACTGATTTTGCAGGCCTAAAGCTGGTGGTCTGATCATCTTTTCACAGGATAGCAATACATAGTGTAGCATCTATGGGGGAGGGTCTCCTTCTGAGGGTGGTAGCCATTGTTAGTTCCCTACTGTCTTGTTTTGAAGTCCTGTATCTTTTTCATTGTTTTATTTGGTTGGGTTTTATTCTGTTTTGTCTTGTTTGGTTTTGTTGTGTCTGATGGCATGGGCAGCTATTTTGAGAATAGCAAGATATACTGTGGTAGCCTTGGATTATTCAAAGACCCAATCCACATGGTCATCTTTGGATTTGCTGTTGTCTTGTTTTGAAGTCCTGTATTGTGTTCATTGTTTTGTTTTATTGTTCGGTTCTGTTCTGCTTGATTTTACTTGCTTCATAGTTCTGCTCTGTTCTGCTTGATTTTACTACATCTGAAAGTGTGAGTAGTTGTTTTGGAGACAATAATAGGCATTGTGGTGACCATTGTTGACTTCCTGTAATTTTGTTTTGAAGCCCTGTGTCACACTGTTTAGTTTTGGTTGGCTTTGTTCTGTTTTGTTTTGCTTGGTTTTATTCTTTAAAATAAAAATCACAAAAAGGTTGCCTATACCATGAGATATAATAAAATCAAACAAACAGAACAGAATAAAACCAATCAAAACAAAACAATGAAAGCAATATAGGACTTCAAAACAAGACAATAGGAAATCAGCAATGGCTACTTTCATATATCTTGTTATCTTTGAAATAGCTGCCCATGTTATCAGATAAAATAAAACAAAAGAAAATAGAATAAAACCAAACCAAACCAAACAAAACAAAACAATGAAAATGGTACAGGACTTTAAAACAGGATAACAGGGAATTAACAATGGCTACCACCTTCACAAGGAAATTCCCCATAGGTGCTATATTGCATATTGCTATCCTCTAAATAGATGCTCAGGTTTTTTTGTATACTTTAGGTCTGCAAAGTCAATCAAACCATATAGGCATGGCTATCATCTTAGCCTGTGTTTCTTCTAATCAGCCAGTTGATTACAGGGGGCTGGTAGTGGTTTTTGGCACTTCTTGTCTCCCATCCTGCAAGCCAGCTGGCTTATAGGAGGGGGATGACCTAGCCCACAACTGCTGCTGGTTCATGGAAGGGGTTAGCTTCTTTTTGGTTCTCTTCCTGGGATGCATGGCTGCCACTGGCTCACAGGAAGGTGTTGGGCTGGCCCACAACTGCCCCCTCTGTCTCTTTTTTTTAACAGTTTCCTCTCAATTCACAATGTCTGTTATAAGGGCCAGGGATATAGCTCACTGCATAAGTGCCAGACTGGCACAATATCTGTTGTACCTTTTGGATCTTATTTACTCACTCAGCTTCTTACACTAGTTAGATAATGTGATGTTTGCACATATGGGTCTGATTTATTTCAATCATGATTATGATCTCAAGTTCCACCCATTTACCTCTAATTTATGCTTCTTTATGGCTAAGTATTTATACAAAAAACCCCATCTTTTAACAATTCCTTGGTTGATGGGCATTTGGGTATTGTCCAAGACTTAACTATTACAAATTGTGCTACTATAAATAGGTGCACATATGTCATTGTAGTATAATGTTTTTAATTTTTCTCAGAAGACACCCAGAAAGGGAATATCCAGTTGTCCCTTGGACAAAGGACTTACATCTAAAATATATAAATAATTGAAAAAAAATCAGGCTTCCCATATTCAAAGACCCAATCCAGATGGGCATCTGAGATGAATACACATTTCTTAGAGGAAGAAATACAAATGAAAAATAAATATATGGAAAAATGTCAACATCATTGGTCATTTGGAAGATGCAAATTAAAACAACACTGAGATTCCATCTCACTTCAGAAAGAATCACCACCATCAAGAAATCAACAAATAAATGCTGGTGGGGCTGTGGGGAAAAAGGAATCCTTCTCCACTGTTGGTGGGAGTGTATACTGGTGCAACTACTGTGGAAATCAGTGTGGAGATTCCTTAAAAAACTAGAGTCTCATAAATGTTTCTTTATCTTTTACTTTTTATAGACTTCTAACTCTGTGAGGGCTTGCCATAAAAAATTATACATATATTTAAGTGTAACTAAACTCATTTAAAACACTGGAGGGTAAAACTTCTAGGTTCAAGGCTTACATAAATCTTGCTAGAATGTTAAAGTTTGATAATAAAAAGCTGTATATTATTTAGGTTAGTATGTGTTTTTCTGTGTTACAATTTTCCAGTATATATTGTCCTCCAAAAGTTTCACTTATGTTGGCTTATAGCAAAGTGGGCACTCATGATATAGCACAAATGCTTTTTATTTGCATAACTTAACAGTGAGATAATTTAATTAGATGGTAATGTCAGAGTAAATTTGTCTTTGAAGTTGGTGGCAGGCACACTGTGGCTTGGTGTCTGTCTGAGGGTGCGCTGGGACCCCACTGGTTACTGACCTTTAGAAACCTTCACATTTAGAAAGCTTTGGCCACACCAAGGCTTTCTAGTGCTAGACCTTCCTTGTGGATGCAAGAGCTGGTACCTCTGTGTGTATCTACACTGGTTACAGTGACCTCTCCTGTAGTTGTCCTAGGAATGAGCAGTAGGTCTTTGGGTTGTGCCAAGAGTCTGCCCTGCTGTCAATGTTCCTTGAGGACAAGTGGCAGTTGGTGAGCAGTTTCAGCATGGCACCATGGAGGGAGTATTATACAAATGGACCAACGATCTGAGCAGTCAGCAGTGATGGCTCTTTGATTGTGGGGGAATATATTAACCTATTACAGTTCCTCTGAAGACTCCTGGAAAGGTTGTGAGGGGAGCATCCAAAAGTCAGTCTGTGAAGTTAAAGTTCATTCTGTAGATAATACCCCCGTGGACCTGACGTCCCTGGAAAACTGTTTCTACCTGAAAACCAGCAGTGTGGCCGATAGCTCTGTGATCAGTCAAGACTTACCTGACAGACAGTAGCACTGGGAGGAGGAATAATTAAAAATTAAAATGCCAAGACTAAGAGAACACAGCTGAATAGAGGAGGAGTCATGTTTCAAAGTCTCAGAGAAGGTAAACTAAAAACACAGATAATTGGAAGGAGAAGGCCATGCATCTTGATGTAAAAAATTAACTTGTAATAAGAGTTTGTAGATCAAACAAAACATAAGCACAGGAATTTAAAAGAAGGGAAGCAGTATAACAAGACCTGCCACAGGGCCTCAGCCTGTGCCTATCATGGGGATGACCACTTTGCAATGTTCCCAAATAGCTGCAGGATCTAAGCAGTGCAGCAGAGTCTAGCCACACAGACCCTTTGCTACACTGACCCTTATCCAAACACAGAGGAGGCTGCAGCTTTAGCATTTTCACTAGCACACACCAGGGGCAAGTGACCAGAGATGGAAGCTTCTCCCTCTCCATCTGCCCATTCATTATTGGACTTTGAGTGAAACGAACAATCACCTTGGCTGAGAGCCTTCAGTATCGGAGCCTGGGGACATCCGAGTCATGACCAGGAGGCTTCAGTTTATTCTACACCAACTGGGACACTGATCCAGCACACGGAGCTAACAATGGTCTGGTTTGAGTCTGTACTCAGCACCCAGCTCTCATTGCCTTGCTCCAGTTCTACACCTTCCAGAGTCTCTGTCTGACATTTTCCACCAGTTTTAAGGCAACCTGGGTTTACACAGCCTGAGCTGTATAGCAAGACCCTGTCTCATAGAACTTTTTTAAATATTAGAAAGTGGTCCTCTTGGCCACTCACCAATCATCTTGACCACAGGGAGAACCAAGGAGCTGAGCCCTGAGCTGAAGGAGCATTTTATCAACTTGGCCACATCTGTGGGCTTCACTAAGGACAACATCACCTTCACTGTCCCCCTTGGTAATGACCAGCAGAGGAACATGGAAGGGGACATAAGATTGTTCTCACCTGATGGTGCCCAATTAAGAAAAGGGGACCAGGGAGAGTCAATTTTCTGCTACAAGTCCCTGGAGGGGTGGTAATGATCAATCAAGGGCTTGTAGTTCCCCAGAGATTCTGACCCCAGTGGTCTCCTGAAAGTTTAACCAGAGAGGTCAGATGACAATTTTAGGCCCACATCCTTGTTTCCCAGTCTCACTGCCTGGGCCACCTCCTCTTCACACATTGTATCCTGTTATACTGCCCACCTCCCCTTTCCCCTGGGTCTCGCTCAATCCTAACAAGGGAGATATCCTTAATTTAGGGGACCAGGCCTGGGAAGAGATCCCAGCCAGGTCACTCAGGGGCATTGGCTGAGTGGCTGTAGGACTGTGTAGGTAAACAGGTTGGAGGCCTTAGTTTCAAACCTCTGTGAGGCCCTGCCACTCTGTGTATCCCAACCCCAGGTTCTGAAGTTACAGAAGTCCTACATCTACTGCAGCTAAGCCAGGCTGGGCCTGAGGAAGCCAGGGGCAATGAATGGGTCCTGGCAGCCACAGATCACACACACACACACACACACCTGCCTGTCTGATATTCTCTCTCCCCACAGAAGAGTGCATCAGTGGCTGAACTGGCAGTGAGTATGGATTGACTAAGTGTGGAGGTTAGAGCAAGGTGGGTACTTGCCTTGGTACTGGCTTTATTCCTCTCCTTCCCCAATCCTGAGGCCCACTCATCTCTACCCTCTCCTCCCTCTCAGAAAACTTCTATTCCTCCTCCTGTTCTTCAGGTCATCATTTATCAAGGTGCTATCTGGCTGCACTTCAGCAGGAATGCCTGTGAGGTAGCTGCAAGACCCCCTTTCAGTGCCGTGATGCTCACCCTTCCCCCCAAAAGACCCCCTCACTCATGGATCCCCGCTATTATGCTAGATAAACACACGTAACTAGATCTCTGAGTCTGTACTTCTCGTCTCCTAGCCTTCTATACCCACAACCTACCCTCATGTCAGTTTGGCAGGAGATAGAGAAGAGAAATATCTGGGAGGTGAGGACCTAAAGACCAGATGAAAAATAGAGAAGTGTTCTCAAAAACCTTAACTCTAGACCTCCCTGGGGAAGACAAACTTGCATGTGCTTGAGGCTTCTTGGAGGCCCATGATAAGCTCTAACAATGAAGACATGCCTTAGGAATCATGGGCTGTTGAACATCCTCAACAAATGAAACTGACCCCAAATCAACTGTTATGATCTCATTTTCATTTTTGGTTTGATGCCACTCCACTGTTGCCCTTAGGTATCTTTGTGATCATGGTATCTCCCCTGCCAAGTAAGTATATGGCCTTAGGTATCTTTGTCATTGAAACCCAGCTCCTGATGTAGCAAGGAACCAACTCCTCATTTCCTTGATCCTCAGTTCTTCACATCTTTCATGAAAAATTTAGTTAAGATACATAGACCCTGCCCAGAGACCCCAAGCATCAGGGGACATCAGTGTGCCACATGGCACGAACTGAAGGACTGCACAACATACTCCACCTAGCCATGCAGCCTTGGTGCACCATTTGGAAGCTGGTAGCACCCCACCAAGTGACCCCAAGCAGCCAGGGAGGTTCAGTGTGCTGCATGGCACAAACTGAAGGCCTGCACAGTGTACTCTACCTAGCCATGCAGCCTTCGTGTGCCACTCAGAACCTGGTAGGACACCACGCAGCAACCTCAAGCAGCTGGAAAGCATTTGTGCTCTGCTGAGTCCTGGTAAAGCCCTGCCCAGAAATCCCAAGCAGTCAGAGAGCTTTTGTGCTCTGTTTCAGTCTTGGTAGGACCCCACCCAGTGAACCCAAGCAGCTGAGGAGCTTTGGTATACCCTGTGACATGAGCTGAAGCCCTACATGGCATACCTCACCTAGCCATGTAGTCTTGGTGCTCCACTCAGAACCTGGTAGGGCCATGCCCAGTGACCCCAATCAGCTGGAGAGTCTTAGCACACCATGTGGGGGAAGGTGAAGGTTTGCCCACTGTACTCTACACTTTCAGGGAGACTCCTAGGGCTACTCAGTACCTTGTAAGGCCTGCATAAAGACCCTCACTCTTTTGGGGAAACCCCCTCTAGTACAGACAGCCATTCTCAACCCAGAAAACAACTGAGACTTTGCATTTAGCTGCCAATGGGGAATACAAAAAAATAACAAAGCAAAAGAGAATAGTTCAATTTCAAACCTTCAGCTCATCGCAAACAAGCCTAGGAGACATGAGCATAGAAAACATTGTAAGTCATACACCTGAAAATTCTGAAATGATAGCAATTGAAGGGAAGAAACAACCCTATGAAGTTGTAAAGGGAATCAGATCAGAAATAATCTCCCAGGTAAAACAAGAAACAATAAATATAAGGAAAAAATGCTGAAAACATCTAAATAAGACATAGTTTAAAAAAAAGTAGAGGAGCATTGCAAAGCAATGGAAACTTTAAATGAACAATATAAGGAAGAATTAGAATGCATGAAACAGATTCAGTGAGATACTCAGAAAATCAAAAATTCCACTGAAAGCTGGTAAAATTTCCTGAGTGAATGGGAAAATAGACTTTCAGACCTTGAAGGCAAAATTGCAGCTGGTGAAAAGGAAAGAAAAATCTTTTTAAAATAATAAAGAATCAGGAAATAACAATTCAACAGCTTCAAGATGACATAAAGAAAAACAATATAACCTGATAGGTGCAAATGACAAAGGTGACAACACAAATTATATAAAAGATGATATACAGAAGTAATAGCCAAAAATTTCCCAAATTTGGGAAGACAAATTGACATACAGACAAGTGAAGCATATAGAACTCCTACTAGCCATAACCAAAATAAACCTACACCCAGACATATAATAATCAACATCCCAGAAATTCAACATAAGAACAGAATATTAAAAGCTGTTAGAGAAAAGAAACAGGTCACCTATAAGGAAAACCCATCAGAATCACAGCAGACTTCTCAACCCAAACAATGAAATCAAAAATAGTATAGAGTGAAGCATTTCAAATCCCAAAGGAAAATGACTTTCAACCCAGATTGAGACACCTTGCAAAACTCTCCTTTAAAATTGATGGAGAAATAAGATACTTCCACAACAAAGAACACCTAAAGAATTTCATAGCCACCAAACCAACTCTGCAAAGAATATTGAAAGATATTCTAGATAGACATAAAAACAACTACAAAAACACCAAACACCAAAAACACCAACAGAAAAAAGCCATTAAGCAGGGCAGACAATTAAACAGAAGGGAAAGGTAAAGAACCAACAGCACAAAGATAACATGACAAAAATGGGCCAATATATCACTTATATCCATTAATTTAAATGGTCTCAATTCACCAATTAAGAGAAACCGACTGGCAGAATGGATCAAGAAACAACATCCAACCATATACTGCATGGCAGAAACCTATATAACCCAAAAAAGAAATTGATAGACTGAAAGTCAAAGGATGGAAAGCAATACTCCATGCAAAAGGAACCCAAAGAAAGCAGGGGTAACTATTCTGTTTTCAGACAATGTGAACTTCAAACCAAGAATGATCAGAAGAGATAAAGAAGG
Source organism: Hydrochoerus hydrochaeris (assembly GCA_004027455.1). NCBI lineage: Eukaryota > Metazoa > Chordata > Mammalia > Rodentia > Hydrochaeridae > Hydrochoerus > Hydrochoerus hydrochaeris. The sequence continues at coordinate 16,916 of PVLA01004804.1, forward strand.
TCACTACATAATAGTTAAGAGAAAACTTCAAGACAAAAAATAAAAATGCTAAATATATAGGCACCAAATATGGGAGCACCCAGCAATGTAAAACAAATATCAATAGAAATGAAAAATCAAATAAACAGTAACACAATTATAACAGGAGACTTTAACACTTCTTTCACCCAAAGAGACAGATCAACTAGCCAGAAAATCAGCAAAAAAATAACAGAATTGAATCAAACTTGTGAACAAATGGACATAGTAGACATGTACAGTGTTCCACCCAAAAACATCAAAATATACATTCTTCTCAGCTGCAGATTGCATCTTCTCCTAGAACATGCTTAAGTAAATGCAAAAGAATTGAAATTATCCCATGCATATTATCTGATCATAGTGCTATAAAACTGGAAATTAATGATGAAAGAAACTGCCAAAACTCAATAATCACATAGAAATTAAATAAAACACTCCTGAACAATCAAAGGGTCATAGACGAAATTACAGAAGAAATTAAACAATATATACAAGTAAATAAAAATACAAATACATCTTGCTAGAACCTTTGGGATGCAACGAAAGCAGTCCTCAGAGAAAAATTTATTTCAGTGAATTCCCACATCAGGAAAACAGAACAAACACAAATAAACAACCTGATGATATACCTCAAACATCTAGAAAAATAAAAGCAAGCCAAACCCAAAGCCAAAAAAAAAGGGAGGAAATTATAAAGATCAGAGTGGAAATCAATACAATAGAGACTAAGAAAACAACACAAAGAATTAACTAATCAAAGACTTGGTTCTTTGAAAGAATACATAAAATGGATAAGCCCCTAGCCAAACTTATTTTTTAAAGAGGAAAGAAAAAATTAAAATTCAGGCAGTAAGGAATGAAAAGGGTGAAATCACTACAGACCCCATGGAAATACAGAATACAGCAATTCTCCCTCACTCATTCCTTGAAGCAAGTGTCACCCTAATACCAAAACTGAACCAAAAAAGGGAACTACAGGCCAATCTTCCTAATGAACATGGATGCAAAAATCCTCAATAAAATACTGGCAAGAGAATGCAACAAGTCATCAAGAAGATTATACACCACAACGACATGGGATGCATCTCAGGAATGCAAGGATAGTTCAACATATGCAAATCAGTAAGTGTAACACATCATATCAACAAAGCCAATGATAAGAATCACATTATCATCTCAAATAGATGCAGAAAAAGCTTTGGGTAAAGTCCAATACTCATTCATGATAAAAACCCTAAAGAAAATTGTAATACATGGTCTTTACCTCAATCTGATAAAAGCCATCTATGACACACCAACAGTCACTATCATATTAAATGGTCAAAAACTGAAAGCTTTCATTCTGAAATCAGGAACAAGACAAAGTTGTCCACTATCACCATTCCTATTCAATATAGTGCCAGAAATATTAGCCAGAGCAATCAGACAAGAGAAACAAAAGGAATAAAGGTAGGAAAGGAAGAAATTAAAGTATCATTATTTCCAGATGACATGGTACTCTACATAGAAGACTGCCAAACTCCACTACACTTAACTACAGTTAACAAACAAATTCAGCACTGCAGCTAGACACAAAGTCAACACTCAGTGTCCCAGTCTTGTAGAATGGGTAAGAGGAGGATGTTGGAACTTGGGGAACTGGGAAAACAAGCAGCCAGCTCACCACTCTGGTAAGCGGCTGTGGCCTGGCAAGCCATGGCCACTCCAGGGCAAGAACCATCAGCGTCTTCTGAGATCTACACCATGTTGGAACTTGGGGTGCTGGGAAAACAAGCAGCCAGCTCACCCCTCTAGTAAGTGGCTGTGAGCCTAGAGGCATGCTGGCTAAGAATCAAACATCCATCCCCTCCACCCCATTAGCAAGTGGGAGCCAGAGATCTGAGTATCTCCTGCGAGTTTGACTATATGCAATATAGCAAATAAGGGGGATTTCCTTTTACCATCTCTTTGAAGGAAAATATATTTATCACTTTTTTGCTCTGTTCTGATTAATGGTATTGTTCTATTCAATATTCTGTTTTTATAAGTTCAGTATTTCCTTTGATTTTGCTGTACCTGATTGAAACAACAACTATTGTGAAGAAAACGGGATATACTATTGTACCTATCACTGTTACCCCAGTCACCTGCTGAAGTTCTGTACCAATTTCACTACACTGTTTCAATTGGCTTTGTTCTGTCTTGTTCTACTGTATTTTACTACCTTAAAAATAAAAAAAATTCAAAGTCAACACTCAAAAATCAATAGCATTCCTCTACACAAACAAAAAACTTACTGAAGAGAAATATGAGAAACCACACCCTTCACAATAGCATCCAAAAATAGCAAATACTTAAGAATCAATCTAACAAGGGAAGCAAAAGATCTATTCAGTGAAAATTATAGTACTCTGAAAAAACATATCAAAGGGGATTTCAAAAAATGGAAAAACATTATCTGTTCTTGGATACATTGTGAAAGAACATTGTGAAAATGGCCATTCTCCCAAAATTCTTACAGATTTAATGTAATTCCAATTAAAATACCATTAACATACCTAACATATCTAGAGAAATCATTCCTAAAATTCATCTGGTACCAGAAGAGACCTAGAATAGCAAAGGTGATTCTGGGCAACAAAGGCAAGGAAGGAGGCATCACGATCCCTGACTTGATATTATACTACAAAGCTACTGTGATAAAATCAGCATGGTGCTGAACTAAAAACAAACCTGAAGATCAATGGAAATAGATTATAGGATACAAACACAACTACATACACACTCAGCCACTTCATCTTTGACAAAGGGTACAAACACAATCAATGGAAGAAAGATAGCCTCTTTAATAAGTGGTGCTAGAAAAATTGGCTTTCCATATGCTAAAAACTAAAACTAGACTTATCACCATGCACTAAACTAAAGTCTACATGGATCAAAGATCTAAATATTAAAATAGAAACACTAAATCTGCTGGAAGACAAAGTAGGTCGAAATCTTGAAGACACAGGGATCGGAAGGGAATTCATGAACAAAAAACCAAACTGCACGGGAAATTCTTCCCAAAATCAACAACTGGGATCTCATCTTGTTAATAGAAATCTCCAAGAGTGTGAAAATAAAACTCACAAATTGGGAAAAAATATTAGTCTACTGTCCCTCACACAAAAGATTTCTATCTAGGACATAGAAAGAATTTTTAAAAATTCAGGCCTCTAAAATCCAAAGACCCAATCAAAAAATGGGCACCTGTGATGAATACACATTTCTCAGATAAAGAATTATAAATCACAAGTAAATACACGAAAAAATGTTCAACATCATTGGTCATTAGAGAAATACAAATTAAATCCACACTGAGATTTCATCTCACTTCTGAAAAAATAGCCACGATCAAGAAAACCACCAATAACAAATGCTGGAGAGGCTGTGGGAAAAAAGAAACTCTTCTGTACTGTTGGTGGGAATGTAGACTGGTGCAACCACTGTGGAAATCAGTGTGGATGTTCCTCAAAAAAGTTGGGAATGGAGGTCCCATTTGACCCAGCTATTCCACTTCTGGGCATATTCCCAGAAGAACTGAAAGCATCATATCACAGTGATTTATGTGCACCCACATTTACAGCACCACAATTTGTAATAGCTAAATCTTGGAAAAAACCCAAATGCCTATCAACCAAGGAATGGATTTTAAAAATGTGGTATTTTTATACAATGAAATATTACTCAGCTGTAAAGAAAGACTACATTGAGGCTTTTATAAGTAAATGGATGTGACTTGAGACCATGCTTGAAAGTGAAATGAATCAAACTCACATGTGTAAGTACCATATTGTCTCCCTAGTGTAAGAAACTGAAAGAGTAAATAAGATACAAAATCTTCAATAAATATTGTGAAATGGTAAGAAACTGCTCAAAGAGGAAAAAATTATTCAAACAGGGAAACAGAGAAAAGAAGGAAGAGAAACAAGATAAGATATAAATTTGTATATATACACTTAAGATTAGTAAGATGATTGTACTACTAAGTCTATTAGTTCTTGGAACAAAACAGATACATCCATAGTATTAGATCAATTTTTGCATAACTATATCTGGTCATTCAAATAAGACTTATGAAGACAACTATGTAATACAACAAAAATTGTTATTTTCCTACTACCTTGTTTTGAAAGCCTACATTGTTATTATTTTGGTCTGTTAGAGTTATGTATTTGTTGCTTTGTTTTTTTCCTCTAATACAGAAAGGATACATGTACATGTATATGTTTATATATGCCTAGAACTTTATCTAAAGAGTTTACAAAAATTGATTTTAGTATGTGTGACAGTATGAACAACTACACTGAAGAAAACTAGACACCATGGTAGCCAATGATTATTTCTTATCTTTTTGATCCAAAATCCAAGAATGCTTTTATTCTTGGTTTTGATTGCTTTTAGTCTGTTTTGAGTTATTTGATTCCAATATTATGAAGATATGGACAGCTATTTTGAAGAAAACAAGAGACATGATGGTAGCCATTATTGACTTCCTAGTGTCTGGTCTTGAAAGCCCTTAAGCTCTCATTCTTGTGTTTTGATTGCTTTTATACTATTTTGATGTGTACTAATTTATTGTGTTTGGAGATGTGGACAACTTTTTAGAAGAAAATAAGAGACATTATTGTAGCCACTGTTGATTTCCTACTGTTTTTTTTCTGAAATACCTTGTTACTTACATTGTTTTACTCTGCTCTACTTTGTTCTGTTTTGTTTTGTTTTGGTTTGGTTTGGTTTACTCTCTTTAAAATAAAAAAAGAACACTAGCAGAAATAAACCACTAAGCAAGGCAAACAAACAGAGGGGAAAGATAAAGAACCAACAGCACAAAGATAACATGACAAAAATAAGCCAATATATATCATTATAACCATTACTGTACATGGCCTCAATTCACCAATTGAAACAAACAGACTGGCAGAATGAATAAAGAAACAACATCCAGCTATATGCTGTATATCAAAAACCCATCTAACCCAAAAGGAAATTCATAAACTTAAAGTCAAAGGATGGGAAACAATACTTCATGCAACAGGAACCCCCACAAAAAAAGCAGGCATAGCTGTACTGTTTGCAAACAATGTGAACTTCAAACCAAGAATGATCAAAACAGATAAAGAGGCCCAGAACCTCCACCGTGGGCCCGCCATGCCACTGGGAACCCAGTGGAAGCCTGCCTCAGGGGTAAGCAGCCTGGAACCTCCACTGTGGGCCCACCCTGCCACTGGGAACTCAGCGGAAGTAGGCCCCAGGGGTAGGCTTCCCAGAACCTTCACCGTGAGCCCGCTCTGCCACTGGGAACATTAAGGAGGCCCACCCAAGACTGAAAACTGCCCTGGACTGCTTCAGCTGGTTGAATGAACTTTGAATCAACTTTGAACAATATAGAAAACAAGCAGAATTCATGAAACAAACTCAAAGAGACATCCAAGAAATAAAAAATTCCATTGAAAGCGTGCAAAACCGCCTAAAGGAGGCTGAGAATAGGATTTCAGACCTTGAGGACAGGATACATTTAGTGATCAGGAAAGGATAGAACTTTTAAGAATAACAAAGCAGCATGAAATGACAATCCAGAAGCTTCATGATGATGCCAAGAGCAACAATATAACAAGAAGATACAGGAGTCCAGGCAAATGACATACATAAAGCATTTACAGAAACAATAGCAGAAAATTTCCCAAACATGGGGAAAGAATCTGAAATGCAGATAAATGAGACATATAGAACACCAAACAGTCACAATCAACATAAATCCACACCCAGACACATACTAATTAAGATCTCAGACATACAGCATAAAAACAGAATATTAAAAGCTGTCAGAGAAAAGAAACAAGTCACCTATCAAGGAAAGCCCATTAGAATCATGGCAGACTTTTCAGCACAAACCCTCAAGTCAAGAAGAGCTTGGAGTGAGGTATTTCAAGCCCTGAAAGAAAACAACCTTCAACCCAGACTGATGAACCCAGAAAAACTCTCATTCAAATTTAATGGAGAAACAAGATACTTCCATGACAAAGAAAAACTGAGGAAATTCATGTACACCAAATCAACCCTAGAAAGAGTACTGAAAGACATACTAGACAGAGATAAAAATGACCACAATACCCAAAACAACAACAGAAAGAAACCACCAGGTAGGACAAGCAATTAAATAAGAGGAAAAGCAGAAAGAAACAACTGGACCATAACATGGCAAAGTCGAGCCAGTACATATCAGGGATATCCACAAATATAAATAGCCTCAATTCACCTATAAAAAGAAATAGATTGACAGAATGGATCAAGAAACGGGATCCCACAACATGCTGTATACAAGAAACACATCTTACCCAAAAGGAAACTCATAGATTAAAAGTCAAAGGATGAAAAACAGTATTCCATGCAACAGGAACCCAGAAAAAAGCAGGGGTAGCTATTCTATTTGCAGACAACGTGAACTTCAAACCTAAAATGATTAAAAGAGATAGAGAAGGTCACTACATACTTGTTAGTGGAAAAATTCAAGAGGAAGAACTAACAATTATAAATATATATGTGCCAAATACAGAAGCACCCAACTATATAAGACAGATACTAATGGACATGAAAAACCAAATACACAAGAACACAATTATAACAGGAGATCTTAACAGCCCATTGTCACAAAGAGATAAATCAACTAGACAAAAAGTCAGCAAAGAAATAACAGAACTGAATCATACCTGTGAGCAATTGGACTTAGTAGATGTTTACAGAGTGTTCCACCCAACCACATCAGAACACACATCTTGCATTCAGCTGCACATGGGACATTCTCCAAAATGGACCATATATTATCCCACAAAACATTCTTAAGTAAATGCAAAGGTATTGAAATCATACCATGCATAATATCTGACCATAGTGCACTCAAATTGGAAATTAATGGCAAAAGAAATTGTAAAACCTGCATAAATACATGGAAATTAAATTAACAGCCTTTTGAACAACCAGTGGGCTACAGATGAAATTAAAGAAGAAATAAAACAGTACCTACAATTCAATGAAAATATAGAAACAACATACTGTAATCTGTGGGGTGCAATGAAAGCAGTGTTAAGAGGGAAATATATAGCAATAAATGGTCATATCAAGAAAACAGAACAAGCACAAGTAAACAACCTAATGCTCCATCTCAAGCTTCTAGAAAAAGAAGAGCAAGCTAAATCCAAAGCTCATAGAAGAGAGGAAATTGTAAAGATTAGAGCAGAAATCAATGCAATTGAAACTTAAAAAAAACCAAAGAATTAATGAATCAAAAAGCTGGTTTGTTGAGAGAATAAACAAAATTGATGAACCCCTAGCTAACCTTATCAAGAGAAAGAAAGAAAGAAAAAACTCAATTTCATGCAATAAGAACTGAAAAGGGAGAAATTACTACAGATCCCATGGAAATTCAGAAGATCATAAATACCTACTTTGAAAATCTCTACTCACATAGAGTGAAAAACAGAGGAAATGGACAGATTTCTAGAAACATATCAACTACCAAAGCTCAACCAAGAAGATATAGCAATTTTGAATAACCCAATATCAGCTATTGAAATTGTAATTAAAAATTTACCAACAAAGAAAAGCCCAGGTCCTGATGGATGCATATCTGAATTCTACAAGAAATTTAGAAAAGATTTGATGCCAGTACTCCTTAAACTCTTCAGTGAAATTGAGAAAAAAGCAATCCTCCCTAAATCATTCCTGGAGGCAAGTATTATTTTGATACCAAAACCAGAGAAAGATCCAACCAAAAAAGAGAACTATAGGCCAGTCTCACTAATGAACATTAGTGCAATGATTCTCAACAAAATACTGGCAAATAGAATGCAGCAAATCATCAAGATTATACATCATGACCAAGTGGGGTTCATTCCAGGAATGCAGGGATGGTTTAACATATGCAAATCAATAAATGTAATGCACCACATCAACAGAGCCAAAAACAAAAACCACATAGTCATCTCAATAGATGCAGAAAAAGTTTTTGACAAAGTGCAACACATGTTCATGATAAAAACCCTTCAGAAACTTGGAATACACAGCATCTACCTCAACCTTATAAAGGCCATCTATGACAAACCAACAGCCAACATTATAACTAAATGGACAAAAACTGAAAGCTTTCACTTTAAAATCAGGAACAAGGATGTCCACTCTCACCACTCCTTTTCAATGTAGTTCTGGAAACACTAGCCAGGGCAATCAGACAAGAGAGAGAAATAAAAGGAGTAAAGATATGAAAGGAAGAAGTTAAATTATCACTATTTGCAGATGACATGATACTCTATATAGAAGACCCCAAAAACTCTATTAAAAGACTGCTAGAGGTAATAAACAAGTTCAGCAGTGTAGCTGGATACAAAGTCAATGCTCAAAAATCAATAGCATTCATCTATACAAACAAAAAATTTATGGAGAGAGAAATTATGGAAATATCACCCTTTATAATAACATCTAAAAAAATGAAATTCTTAGGAATCAACCTAAGAATGTAAAAGACCTATATGCTAAAAATTATACTATGCTAAAAAAGGAGATTGAAGAGGATATTAGACAATGGATAGATATTCCTTGCTCTTGGCTAGGAAGAACCAATGTTGTGAAAATGGCCATACTCCCAAAACTGTTATACAGATTTAACACAATCCAAATCAAAATAACATTGACATATTTCACAGATCTAGAGAGAACACTCCTAAAATTCATTTGGAAATGGAAGAAACCTAGAATAGCAAAGGCAGCTCTAGGCAACTAAAGCAAGGCAGGAGGCATCTCAATTCCTGACTTGAAACAGTACTATAAAGCCACAGTGATAAAAATCAGCTTGGTACTGGCAAAGAAATAGACCTGAGGATCAATGGAACAGATTAGAAGATGCAAGCACAACTACAAAGACACTCAGACACCTGAGATTTGACAAAGGGGCTAAATATATCCACTGGAAGAAGGATAGTCTCTTTAATAAATGGTTTTGGAAAACTTGGCTCTCTACATGCATGCCAAAGACTGAAACTAGATCCATGCATATCACCATGCACAAAACTAAAGTCTGAATGGATAAAAGACCTCAATATTAAAACAGAAACACTAAATCTCCTGGAAGACAAGGTAGGTAGAAGTCTTGGAGACATAGGGGTAGGCAGAGAATTCATGAACAAAATGCAAACTGCACGGGAAACACTTCAAAGAATCAATAAATGGGATCTCATATTATTGAAAAGTTTCTGCACTTCAAAGGAAATCACCAACAGAGTGAAAACGAAACCAACAGAGTGGGAAAGAATTTTAACCAGCAACCCCTCAGACAAGGGACTTGTGTCCAGAATATATAAAGAATTGAAAAACATCAAGCCCCCCTAAATTCAAAGACCCTCTCCAAAAATGGGCATCTGAGATGAACACACAGTTCTCAGAGAAAGATATACAAATGGCAAATAAATACATGAAGAAATGTTCACTATCACTGGTTATTCGAGAAATGCAAATTAAAACAGCATTGAGATTCCACCTTACTCCGGAAAGAATAGCTGCCATCAAGAAATCAACTGATAACAAATGTTGGCGAGGCTGCAGGGAAAAAGGAACACTGCTTCACTGTTGGTGGAAATGTAGACTGGTGCAACCATTATGGAAATCCATATGGAGAATTCTCAGAAGACTAGGATTGGAAGCTCCATTCAATCCAGCTATTCCCCTCCTGGGTATTTTCCCCCAAAGAACTGAAAAGTTCATATCACAGTGATATATGTGCACCCATGTTCATAGCTGCACCATTTGTGATAGCTAAATCCTGAAAACAACCAAGATGCTCATCAACTGCAGAGTGGATGAAAAAGATGTGGCATTTTTATACAATGGAATATTACTCAGCTATAAAAAAGGATGATCTTGAGGCCTTCATAGGCAAATGGAGACAACTTGAGACTATCCTCATTAGTGAAATAAATAAGAATCATATTTATAAATATCATATTGTGTCTCTAGTGTAAAAAGTAAATAAGAACTATAACTGTAATAAAACCAAAATGTGTAATTGCTATTGTAAAAAAGAGAGGAAAAGAAAGTGCTCTAAGGGATATAACTGCATGTATGTTTGAGTGTGTAAAATAAATGACCATATTGCTGAATCTTTGCTGGATTTTTGAGCAGAACCGTTTGTAGTCTTAGTGTTTGAATATTTACTATGTACCCTTTAACTTTGTAACTTGAACAACTACATCCAGGATGACAGTATGTAATTTATAAATTACTGATTTCTTAGTGGGGCTTTTCTCATTTTTCCTTTTTTCTTTCTTTCTTTTAGAATTCTGTATTGTTGCTACCCTTTTTTTTGTTTTTTTTCTTCTCTTTAAATGAAATTTTAAAAATGTATAATTGCTATTGTAAAAAAAGAGGAAATAGGAAGCTCTATAAAAGATATAGCTGCATGTATGTTTAGGTGTGTGGGATTGATGACCATATTTCTAGGTTCTTGTTGGATTGTTGAACAGATCTGTTTGCACTCTCACTGCTTGAGTGTCTATTTTGTGTGCTTTAATTTTGTAATTTGAATAACTATTTCTAAAAGAATAATATTTAATTTAACAGCTAGTGATTTCTTACTGCTTATCTTCTTTTTTTGAAATTCTGTAATATTTCTACCTTTTTCCTGTTTTTTTTTAATTTAAAGAGAAAAAAACAGATAAAGAAGGTCACTATATACTTGCTATGGGAAAACTTCAAGAGGAAGTGATAACAATCATGAATATATATGCATCAAATATGGGAGCACTAAGCTATATAAAACAAATATTAATGCATTCATTTCAGAAATTTCAGGTGTGTGACTTCCAATTTCATTCCATGTCTTTGTCTCCTGTACTAGGTCTGGATAGGCTGGAATTTTGAGATTGCAGTTTGTTCTTTCATTTTGGCATTTTCCTCTGTTCCTCCAAATCAGTCAGATGTCAAGTACTAGTTGCTTCCTGACTGGCAGCCCATCTGCCAGTGGGCCTCACTGAGTGTTGCTGATAGCTGCCAAGTCTCTAGGCCCAGATTCCCAGTCCAGTTGGGCTTCAGAGGTGGTTCCCAGGTGTTAGGAGGTCATTGGGTGTAGCTTCCCAGGTCCTGCAGGCCTCTCTGTGGTTTCTCAGATGACTGAATCACTGGGCACAGATCACTGCTCCCTGCAGGCCTCAGAGATAGTTCCCAAGTGTGGGCTAGTCACTTGGCACAGACTCCCAAGCTCCATAGGCCTCAGTGAGGGTTCCCAAATGACTACGGGTCACTGGGTACAGATTCCAGGTCCCTGTGGGCTTCAGAAATAGTTCCCAGGTGTCAGCAGGTTGCTGGCTACAGCTGCCCAGTACTCATCAACCTCAACTGTGGCTCCTGAGTGTGAGTGTATCACTGGGCACAGCTACCCAGTCCCTGTGGGTCTAACTGTGGGTTCCCAGATTATTGGGTCTCTGGGCCTCTTGCCAGGGTTTTTATGTGATCTTTTTAAGCACAGTCAGCCTGTTTTCATGTAAAAGAAGCCCAAAGGAAGGAGTTCTAACAGCTTTTAATATTTTGTTCTTGTGCTGAAGTCTTAGATCTTGATTTTTGCATGTCTGGGTGTAAATGTATTTTGGATATGGCTAATTGGGGTCTATATGCCTCACTTATGTGAATGTCAGTTCCTTTTCTCATGCTCGGGAAATTTTCTGCTATTATGTCTGCAAATAGTTTTTTTACTATTATTTGTGTTGGTTTCTGCTTTTTCACTGACACTAATTAATCTTATTTTATTTTTGTGCTGTCTTGTACTGTTGAATTGTTCTTTCCTACTTTTTTGCTGTTTTCATGAGGGTTCTCCTTCCGTGATCATTAGCTGTGATCCTGTCAAGGTCTGAAAATCAGTCTTCAAGGCATAAAATTCTGTCTTCAGTTTCATTCAAGCAGTTTTACCGGCTTTCAGTTGAATTTTTTACTTCCCTGGTGTCTGTCTGAATCTGTTTGATGCATTCTATTTCTTTCCTATATTGATCATTCACAGTTTTCACCCTCTTCCTATCATCACCTATTTTCTTATCTATCTCTGATATAGATTTGCTGAACATTCCCTTTAAAAATGTTAACATTTCTTTTTTACCTGAGAGATTATTTCTGATCTGATTTCCTCTATAGCCTCATGAATTCCTTTCTTTACTTCGGTTGCTATCATTTCAGAAATTTCTGTTGTTTATCTTCCATTTTCTTCTATGCGTGTGTCTCCCGGTTAGGCTGGAGGTCTGAGATTGCATTTTACTTCTTTTTCTTTTCATTTTCTATTTCAAAAACTTTTTATTTTGTTTTTGTGATGATCCTTGTGAGTTTTTGTAGTAGGTAACTATACCACTAGTATCTAGGCCTCTCTAGGAAATTCATCCTTTAGGGATGTCTTCTGTCAAGTTCTAGATTCTTTTCAGCTTGGTTTCCAGTCTTGCAATGGCCTCAGTCACCTGTTAGTTCATACTGTTATTGTTATTTCACAGTTTTCACACCACTAGTATCCTTTGTCAATCCAGTGCACCTTAGTTGGGGGCAGCATTGGCTACTGTGTCACTGGCATTCCTTCTCCTCTGGACATTTCCAAGAGATTTGGCTCACTTCTGGGAGTAGTGAGGGATGGGCTGCCCTCCTCAGGCACTATTCACCTGGATTCCCATGTTGGCAAAAGGGGAATAGGAGAGCCTGCCCACCTCTGGCACAGTTCACATCTGTATGATGTTTTAAGATGGTGTTTGTGACAATTTATTACATAGGAAACTCATGTACCTGGGAAGGATAGTGAAAGGCAGGATTATACCCTGAGTGTTTGACTTGAAAGGCTTAGCAGGAGCAAGGTACGATGGAAAGCTGCCTTGCTTGGACCAAGTAAGAAAATGGATCAGGTACCCAAAGGTGATCCCAAGAACAATGGGTGAAGCTTCTGTCCCTTTCTGTAGCTAGTGGATCTTTCATGACCAGCCCCCAGGGTCCCCTCTGAAACCTGAGTCAGGCAAAAAAAATTACAATAAATTCTATCTACATCTCTTCATGATCTATACATCTTAGCTGAATTTTTCATCAAGGCCATGAAGACCAAGAAAGTCAGAGGCAAGCTCCTTGCTACATCAGGACCTGGGTTCTGATAACAAAGGTACCCAAGGTTCACAGTGGAATGACATCAAAATGAGAATGAAAATGAAATCATAATTTAGTATAATTGAGTTGGAGTCAGTTTCATTTGTTGAGGATATTGTACAGCCCATCCTTCTTCAGACATGGCTTCATTGTTAGAGGTAGAAGCTCTTTGTGGTTTATAGAGAGCTCGGGCTCATGGGCCCACAGAGGCCCAGAGCACAGGCAAGCCCTTGCCTTTCCATGCTGAAGTCTAGAGTTGGGAACTGGGAACTCTGCTTTGAGAACACTTTCACATTTCCCAAATGGCCTTCAGGTTCTCACTCCCAGCAATTTTTCCTATCTCCTGCCAAACAAATGTCAGGCTGGGCTTTGGAGACAGAAGACCATGGGAGTGATGCTGGTGTGAGCCCACCTTTTGCCCTTCCCTTTTCAAGGGCCCAGGACAAGAAGCCCAGACTCAGAGACCTGGTTGCTCATGTTTATTTAGTGTAAAAGAGGAGCTCCATCAAGCTTTTGCTCATGCATAAAAGAGGAGGTGCTTTTGACATGATGCATGGGCAGCACTGCACTGTAAGAAGAGTCTTCCAGCTCTCTCACTGGCATTCTTGCTGATAGTTCAGACAGAAGAGACTTTAGGCACAGGTAACAATAATAACAGGAGAAGGAGACATGGGAGGCACCTGAAAGTAACAATCAAGGTAAAGATGACTGGAATTCAGTGTTGGGGAAGGAGAGGAGCAAAGGCATCCCCAAAACATGTGGCCAACCCTGCCCTGGCCTCCCGTCAGTCCTCAGCCAAGCCATACTCACTGCCATGTTCAGTCATCGATGCACTTCTCTGTGGGAAGAAAGAGTATCAGAGTATGCAAGAGTGAAGAGGGAGTGGGTGTGTGGGTGGCTGTTGGATTGCTGGTTGCCATGCACTGATCGCCTCTCTCTGCCTTCAGCCCAGCCTGGTTGAGCTACAGATGATCTGATCTGGGGTTTCCCTGAGTTCCAGGCCTGGAGATGTGATCCCAAAAAAGGGATGAACCTCACAGAGGCTTGGAACTAAGGCCTCTGGCCTGTTTACCAGCTGAGTCCTGCGGTCCCTCAGTTGGTGGCCGAGTGGCCTGGCTGAAATCTCTACCTGGGTTAGGCCCCCTAAAGTCATCTCCCTAGTTAGGAAGAGGAATATGCAGGGGATAGGGGAGGTGGAAGTATAGCAAGACACAGTGTATGGACAGTAGGGGGCCCAAAATGGAAAGCCCAGTATATAGAGAGCAATCAGACCGGGAAACCAAGAACCAAGGTATGGAGAAAAGATGGCCCAGGGGAGGGAGACTAGGGAAACGTGGATGTGGGCCTGAAATTGTCATCTGGCCTGTCTTTGGCTAAACTGACACTACTTGAGGCCAGAATCCATGGGGAACCACAAGCCCCTAATTGGACATGACCATCCCTCCAGTGACTGGAGCAGGGCACTGACTGGCCAGTCAGTGCCTTTCTCTGATGGGACAGCATCAGACCTGGAGAGATTCACATCCCTTTCTGTTCTCCCCAGCTGGTCATTACCCACTGGCACAGGGAAGTTGATATTGTCCTCAGTGAGGCTCAGACTCTTGGCAAATTTGATGAAGTGCTCCTTCAGTTCAGGGCTCAGCTCCTTGGTTCTCCCTGTGGTCAAGATGGTTGATGAGTGGACAACAGAAAGACACTTTGTAATGTTTTTAAATTTTAAGATATAGGATCTTGTTATATAGTTCAGGTTGACCTTAAACTAATAAGTCTACCTCAGTTGCCCAATTTCTGGGTTGAGAGACATGCACTGACATGCATGGCTGGCTCAATACATAAATACTTTTGAACGAATGCATGAGGTCTCAGACACCTTTTCCACGAAGGGTCTGAAAAAGACCTTCTCCTTGATGGAGGTTCAAATTGGAGGAGATTTTGAAGTCTTGAGTGAAAAAGGACCCTTCCTTATGTATCAAAGGACCCATGTCCCTGGAAGGATGGAGTAAGAACCCACCATAGAGAGTGACCTTGTAGTACATCTTAAATCTGACAATCTTCTGCCTATAAACCATGGCGAACTCAAGGTAGTTGGTTGCTGCCACTCTCATGGTGTAACTCATCATTCCACGGTAACCTGCATTGCAGATGGTGAAAGTCATTCCTGTCCTGGCTAGTATGAAAGGACTGTCCCCATACTGCCTGGCCAGTCAACAGGGATGACTCCCAAGAGGACAGCATCTGAATGGAGAAGCAGGGTGGCCTGGGGCCTTCTGGAAGGACTCTACCATCTTTATGCCAATTGCAGGGCCCACTCACTCAGAACTTACTTCTCAAATTGTGCAAAGAGAAATGGCCAGGCTGAAAGCTTGGGACAAGAGTTTTCGTAGAGTATTCACAGACGTTGTCCCTGTATGAGTGACAAATGGAGGGGGCTAAGGAAGTTGTCATAGGCTTAGCTCCCATGGACTGGTAGAAGCTTGGCCAGGGCCAGAATTCTGAGTCCATGCCAGCTTGTCCCCCACCGTGCCAGGAAACCTACATGGCTCAGTCTGTTCCTCCAGGTCTTCCCCACCAAGCCTCTGTCTTATCTGTTACAGGGGCTGCTTGAGCCTCTCTAGGCCTCACTGTCTCCTTTGCTTCCTGCCCACAGGAGAGGGCAACTGTTTGTCATGCATAGAACCAGGCATTGTGCCTTCTTGTTTGCTCCTTCTCATTCCCATTTCCTGGTATTTACTGTGAACTTCACTATACTACATACCAAGCACAGCTTTAGCCTTGGAGCCAAACCTGATCTTGTCATGAATGCACCCAATTCCTGAACCCCATACCATTGATGTGACCCTCAGCTCTCAGATGCTCTAACCCCAGTCCACCCAGTGACCAGAGCCAGAGTTCATTGCAAATAAAAGATCCTGGGCACACTGCCCCTGCACACCATAGCTAAGCCCCTCAGTCCTGTTTTCACTGTGACCCTAAATCCTCAGATGCTCTGACTTCAATCCAGCCAGTGCCTACAGCCAGGTGTTAAAGGTAAAAGAACCCAGGTTCAGCCCTCCTAATCCTCATCTTCCCCACTCTGTCATCTCTGAACTGGAACTGCACAGCCACACCTTCGTTCCTTTCCTCCCCCCAGATCTTGGGTCTTGCAGGAGCTGAAGGCCCTGCCTCAGATAGGATGCCCCAGAAACTGACCTGTGAAAGCTTCCCTCACTGTTCCTCATCAGCCCCTGAGGGATGGCCACACTGGTGGTCACTGCTGTGCTGCCTCCTTAGGAGAGGCACTGACTCAGAGTCCACCAGCCCCTGCTGTGAGCTCCACATCTCCTGTTTTGTAGGTGTGGTGCTTATAGTGGTGATTGAAACCAGCACTATTGCACTTAGCTGCATCACTAACACTTTTTAAATGTTTATTTTGATGCAGGTATGGCTAAGTGGTCCAAGGCTACTTCAAATTTGTGATCTTCATGCCTCAGTCTCTGGAGTTGACCATGCTAGCATTATAAGGAGGTTGGCTCCTTTGGAGTCACTTCCTCCAAGCCCTAAATGGAGGCCTTGGTTCAAAATCCGAGTAGATCCAGAGTCCCTCCTTCCCTCTGGGACACCATATCTTCTATCTTGTTTCTAATGCCTGTGTATATTTGTGCTGGAGCCACACGTGCATGTTGATGAAAGAGAGGAGAAAGATGGGGTACAGGGTGGTGAGATGAATGACAGTATCCCTTAGTTTTGGTCACCCTTTGACTGTGACATTCAACTGCCTATCAGACCCTCAGTTGGTAGAGGTAGTGGCTTCACCTGAGCAGTGTGGTATTCACGTTGAAGCTGTGGTCCTCATTCAGCTCATAGTCGACGCTGTACATGGTTAAATTGCTCTCATTTCCATTTCGAATAGTGTTGTCTGCCACACCCAAGGCGTACCACCTGCCCTGGAACTGCAAGGGGCTGATAAAAGGCAGAGCCCTGGGATGGCCCCAGAGGTACCCCTTCCATGTTGTCCTTCCCGATGTCTCTGGGCAATTCCCTGGGCAGCTGTGCCCAGGGATGGCCCTGCAGTGAGAATTGGGCATTAGTTTGGGTCACACAGGATTAGGGTGGGCTCTGAATGAATAGGTAACTTTGAATTTTCATGATGGCCTGAGCCTGAGCAAGTAGAATATGTGCCTTCCACAGTCTCAGTTTTCCTGCTGTGGAGGGTGACTGAAGATGTCCCCACCTGGCATGCACTGGGCCTTGTTTCTTAGTCCTGCCCCTCCCATCAAAAGCTACCTCTTAGCCCTTCAGCCTCTCGTCTCCTGGTCTCTCGTTGTCTGTGTCCCATAGTCACTCTCCGTATCTGGTCTTCCCATGCACTTACCTGGTCATCCTGGAAGTCTGGCTGTAGGGGGACACTGCTCAGAGGTAGGTTCCTGATCATGTATGGAAAAAAGCCCTGCCCCTTGATCTTCAGGGCCCACAGGAGGATGAGACTCTGACACAGAAGAGCTAATGCCATGGCTTCAGAAGAGTTTCTGAACCTGGGAGATGTAAAAGAAGGAAGATGAACACTGAGGTGGCCAACCAGGAGGAACTATTTCTAAGACACCTGACTTCAGTCCCATCTATTGTGAACTGATACATCCTTTGCTAAATACAGTAAGGGAGAGTCAATTGCCAGCAACTTATTTAGAATCACATGGGAAATATCTGCACCTTTGCCCCCTAGTCAGGATTTTGCAAGATAGAAAGAGAAGGAGATAGATCGATCACAAGAGTGACATTCCCAGAGTTCAAGGGTATCAGGAACCATCCTCAATCAAGTGCTTGCTATTCCTCTACCCATCTTGATTGTCCCTGGGGCACCACCTTGGATCTGCAGAAGCTGTCGTCTCTGCTCCTGTGTGCCCAGGCTGAGATTGTATGCAGAGGTCCAGTTGCTATACCCTCAAATAACAAGTACTGGGTCGTGCATGTTGGTGAAACCCTGTAACCTCAGCATTTAGGAGTCTGAGCAGAATTGCTGTACATTTGAAGTCAACCTGGCCTACATAGTGAGTTCATGCCCATATTCAATGGCAGACTGGGAACCTTTCTGAAGAATCCAAAGTAATAACAGCAGGAGAAGGAGAAAGGAATGGGGTGGGAGAGAGAAAGAGAAGAGGAAGAAGAAGGGGAGTGGAAGGGGAAGGGAAAGGTGGAAAGGAGAAGATGAAAAGGAATAACAAGAAAGAAGAAAAGGAATAAGAGGACAACAAAGAAAGAAACAAACAAAGAGAGAAAGAGAAAGAAAAAAGAAAGAGAGAGAAAGAAGGAAGAAAGGAAGGAAGGAAGGAAGGAAGAAAGAAAGAAAGAAAAAGAAAGAAAGAAAGAAAGAAAGAAGCAGAAATAATGCAGTGTTCTGCTGTAACAGGCCTCTGTGCTGTTTCCTTGTCCCTGTAAACTCAGCACAATCTAGGGCAGCAGATAGTGGACATTCCACACAGGGAAGATCGGGGTGTCTGCCCTGAGCCTGTCTCCCAGTCCTCACAGAAGCCCCATGATATCCCCTTGAGCCTAGTGATGTCTTGCACCCCTCTCTTCTCCTCTGCATTTGCAACCAGTTTGCAGAAGCACACAGGAGAGAAGGGCCCCTAAGGGGCTCAGCCACTCCTGTGCGCCCGGCACATCCGGAGCCAGGTGCACGAGCCGTATGTGTGGCTGCTTGACAGAGCCAAGTGCTGTGGCTGAAACTGAGCTTGCAGCACACTCTGGCCTTGGGGAACAAGTGGGGCAGGTACACACCCAGTACAAAACGAGCTGTACTCTGCTGCTCTGCACATCACCAGTTTTGTGTTATTGGATGCCAGAATTTGCCCTCATCCTTGACAGATCATTCAGACCAACCCTTGGCCTCTGGCCACATCCTTGGATCATGGACCTCAGTGACTCAAGCCTAGAGTCTCAAAATGTATCTGAGATGACTAACTCTAGGCTTGTCAGAGAGGGAGGCAATTTCCACAGTGGGGGCTTGGCCAGCATCCTGGGGAGACAGTGATCTGTCCCAGCTTCTGTGCAGAGTCCCCCTGAGGTGGCTCACCCATGAGTGCAGTCATTGAGTGTGTTGAACCTGGGACTGGACTGAGGATTTACTGGCTTTGTATGAGACTGAAAGGGCCTCCAATGGCTCTACAGATCTGCTGCCTAGGTACAGCTTGGACTTTCAGTGCTGGGATAAAGAAATGGGACATTAAAGCAAATCCTGTGCTTTTGAAAAGGCCCCAGACCCCCACATCATAGAGCCCTGCTGCACAAAACTACCCCAACTCAGCTGGATGAGGAGGAGACAGGAAGTAAATCTGAGCAAATCTGCATTCACCACTGCCTGCTACCCTCTCATCATCCCTCTCTGTTCCCATCCCTAGCATCCCCACCTCTGCTACCCTCGGTCATTGAAAAGTATCATCACCAGGTCATGGGTGTACATGCCTCTGTTACCTGCACCCTTAGAAGTGAGGCAGGAAGTTTGCAAGTTAGATCTAAACCTGAATAATGTAGAGGAATTCTGTCTCAAAATTTAAAAAAAATAAAAAGAGCACTCACTCTCACCTGTTCAATAGCATAAAGGACCAGAGAGTTATATTTTAGGGCACAATACTTAAAACTACTCACAATGCCATTCATGTTAGACTTGCATGCTTTGTTAGATGAATATAAAAATTACTTTATTTTAAAATTTTGATTAGATAAATATTTAAGTATCTTCTTTAAGGGATAATAATTTGTTTCAAAAATTCAAAATATAGGTGAATATATTAAGCCTCAGTTGATAAATTGTCCCCTAGATTTTCTCAGAAAAAGTAATTTTTACCAGTCATAATCTGAATTATGAATTCATAATCTGAATAGAGAAAAACTTCTCTATTGCAGTACACATTTGACTCTTAGAATGTAAAGACTGAAATATATATTATATATACACACACACACACATATACACACACACATTTCTGTGACTTCAGCCTCTTTTTGAAAGACACTTGAGCTTGTCTCAGTGGCCATACAGTATTAAGGTTGAGAGACATTATTCTAGATTTCAGAATCTGGTTCTGGTCCTTTTGTCTTTGAATTATCAACAGTGTTAAAGAAATAACACAATAGACCTTAGAAGAAAAAGCCTAGCAAGTGGTTAAATTTGTGAACATCTCATGACAAAAGTGCAATCTCCCTCCTCTTTTTATCAAGTTTAATGGTGAAATTTAAATATAGATCATGATCACATTCATCACAGGGCATTTGTGTTAGTAAATGTTGTATCCTGGTTCCTCTTTCCAAAAGTGGAATTTTAAGGATATGAACATTATATTATCAGAACTCAGTGCTGTATTAAGTTGTTTGGAACACCAACAGAAAAAATCCACCAGGAAGGCAATTAAACAGAGGGGAAAGACACGGAGCAAAACACAGAAAAATAATATGATAAGTACAAGACAATACATATCACTTATAACCATCAGTGTAACAACTCATCAATCAAAAGAAATAAATTGGCAGTTTGAATCAAGAAACCAGATCCAACAATGTGCTCCAAAAAAGAAATAAATTTAATTCAAAAAGGAATTCATAGACAGAAAGTCAAAGGATGGAAAACAATACCTTATGTACCAAGAACCCAGAAAATAGCAGAGTAACTATCCTATTTGCAGTCAACATGAACTTCATGAAAGACTGATGGAGAGAGATACAGAAGGTAACTACATACTTGTTAAGGGAAAACTTCAAGAAGAAGAGACAACAATCATATATATACCAAATTCTGCCATGCCCAGCTATATAAAACAAATATTAACAGACATAAAACAACAAATAACCACTAACACAATTGTAATAAAAGACCTCAATATCCCACTGTCACAAACAGATCAAGTAGACAAAAACCAACAAAGAACTAACAGGACTGAACCAAACTTGTGAAGAAATGGACTTAGTAGACGCCTGGTGTGTTCCACACACATCAGACTACAGATTCAACTCAGCTACTCAAGACATTTGCTCCAAAAAATAACACATATTAGACCATAAAAGAAGTTTCAGTAAATGCAAAAGAATTTAAGTTATCCTGTTACAAGTCAATGGCAAAAGAAAGCATGAAAATTAAATAATGCCCTACTGAATAGCCAATGCATCAAGATGAAATTATAGAGAAAATTAAACAATATCTGCAGTCAAATGATAACACCAATTCAACATGAAAGAACTTATGGGACAAAATGAAAGCAGTCCTACCAGAGAAATTTATAGCTGTGTATTCTCAAATCAGGAAATACAATGAGTTCAAATAAACAACCTAATGGTGAACCTCAAACCTCTATAAAAAGAAGAGCAAATCAATCCCAAAGCTTATAAAGGAGAGGAAATTACAAAAATCAGAGCAGAAATTAATGTAATGGAGACTAAGGAAGCAATATAAACAATCAATGAATTGAACAGAGGGTTCTTTGAAAAATTAAATAAAATTGACAGCTTCCTAGCAAACCTTATCAAAAAGAAGAAAGAATAGACTTAAGTCCTTGCAAGTAAGAGTCAAAGGAGTGAGTATCCCTCCATCCGAATGATCCTGGGCAGGCCTGTGAGAGTGCAGGTTACCCTTGACCCAATCCAGAGGACTTCAGGGGACTGTCAAGAATACAGGTGACATCTCTGTCTGCCCAGAGGAGCCCAGGTGGGCCTGTGAGAGTGTAATGGGCCCTACCTCCAACCAGAGGACCCCAGGCAGCCTACAAGAGCACCAGTGACCTGGCCCTCCATTAGGAGGATCTCAGTGAGTGGATTAGAATTCAGGTGACCACTCCCTCTATCTGTAGGAACTTGGTGAGAATGCAAGAGTGTTGGTGACCCCTTCCTTCATCCAGACTAACACAATAGGACACCAGCTGAGATGCACACCATGGACATGTGAGTCTGGTGGCCTGGAGAAGTCTAAAGTTGTAGTAACAATATGAATTAAGGATTGGTTCACATTCATACTCCTGGGCTAGTCAACCTGGCAAGAATCCAGGACTCATCTAACTGGCCTGCAGGAGAAATTCAGATGACTGTCCCCTCCCCTACACTGTAGGACCTAGGAACTGGGTGAATGCCAGTCACATATAGGACCCTGACTAAGATGCACATGACAGACAACTGAGACTAACAAGGTTAAAAAGACTGAAATATGAACCAAGAAGTGAAAATAACAAGACAAAAAAATGCAATCTAAGACACCCAGCCCATCCAGAACAAGTACAGGGGACATCAACATGGAAGAAATTGGAACATACACACCTGAAATTTCTGTAAAGATAGCAAGTGAAGTAAAGAAATAAATCCACAAGGTTATAGAGGAAATTTGATCAGAAATAATCTCTCAGGAGCCAGCATGCCACTCTGCTAAGTGGCTGTGGCCTCCTAAGCCAAGGCCGCCCCAGGGTGGGAACCAGATCAGTGTTTCCTGAGATCCACGCCATGCTGGAACTTGGGGCACTGGGAAAACAGGCAGCCAGCTCACCACTCTGGTGGGTGGCTGGGAGCCTACTTGCTCGAGGGCTAAGAATCAAACATCCCCCCTCCGCCGCTCATTTTCCCCACTTCTAGCAAGTGAGACCCAGAGACCTGAGCATCTCTTGTGAGTTTGACTATATGCAATATAGCACATAAGGGGGATTTTCTTCTGCCATCTCTTTCAAGGCAAATATTTTCATCTCTGCTTTGTTCTGTTATGATCAATGGTATTGCTCTATTCAATATTCTGATTTATAATTTCGGTATTTCCTTCAATATTGCTCTACCTGATTGAAGGAAAAACTATTGTGAAGAAAACCAGATATACTGTTGTACCTATTGCTGTTATCCCGGTAACCTGCTGTGAGGTTCTGTACCAGTTTCACTGCACTGCCTCAAGTGGCATTGTCCTGCCTTGTTCTGCTGTATTTCACTACCTTCAAAATACAATAAAATAATTAATTAATTAATTATAAATAAATAAAGAAGAAGAAATCAAAAAGTAAATAAAAACAGATCAGTAAGGTACTGAGCAACCTGAAATATGATATAACTAAACAGATAATGGACTTTAAAAGCAAAAGGAGGAAAAGAAAGTGCTCTAAAGGATATAACTGCATGTATATTTAAGTGTGTAGGATTGATCATCATGTTGCTAAGCTTTTGTTGGATCGGTGAACAGAACTGTTTGCAGTCTCACTGTTTGAATGTCCACTTTGTGTGCTTTAATTTTGTAACTTGAATAACTATATCCAAGAAGACAATATGTAATGTATCAACTAGTGATTTCTTACTGTTCATTTTTTTTGAAATTCTGTATTGTTTCTACCCTTTTTTCTGTTTTGCTTTTTTTCCTCTCTCTTTAAATAAAAGTTTTTAAAAAAGAAATAATCTCTCAGGTAAAAAAAGAAAAAGAAAAAAAAGAAATAACAACCTGAATGAAGGAATTGCTCAGCATAGCTAGATAAGACAGATTTTCTTAAAATTCAGGAACATAGGAAAATGATGGAAACCTTGAATGAACATTATAGGAAAAAAATAGAATGCATGACACAGATTCAAAGACATATTCAGGAAATTAAAAATTTTGAAGTTTGGCAAAAACCACTTGAATGAAAATGAAGATAGACTTCCAATCCTTGAAGATAGGATCACAGCTAGTAATCACGAAATGAAACATCTCTTAAAAATAACAAGGACCCATGAAATAACAATGCAACAGCTCCAATGCAATGCAAAGAAAAGCAATATACAACAGATAACTATCAAAACCAATGCAGGAGTCAATACTGCCATGACCAATGTGGCCCTTTAAATTCCTTGGGTGAAGGACAGTGAGAGGATGAAACAATAAAGAAAAGACAAAGCTGGATAAGCTGGAGCCCTTACTGTCTGGACGGGAGGAAAGCAACTGCCCTCTCACTGTAGAGCCACTTGTTTATATATTTTAGCCACTTAATAGCACACGACACCCTGTTGTCCTAGCAACCTACTGTTCTGATTGTCTTGGGGCTAGATGTTTTTTTTCTAGGCTGAAGCAGCTTCTTTACATGACTTGCCCCAGGTGCACTTTGTTCTTGGAATAGCCATGCCCCAGCCTTGCACACGTTGTTCATTTCCAATGTCAACAACTCCCAACAGCACAAATGACATTTAAAAACTATTTGCAGAAATAATAACAGAAAATTTCTTAATCATGGCAACAGAATCTGATATACAGATAAGTGGTACATAAAAAAAAATCCAAGAAGACAAAAGCAAAATAAATCTACATTCAGACATACAATAGTCAAGATCTCAGAAAGTCAGCACAAAAAACAAAACATTAAAAACTGTTAGAGAAAAATAAACAGATCATCTATCAAGGAAAGCCCATTAGAAAAACAGCCAACTTCACAGCACAAAACCACAAGTCAAGAAGAGCTTGTACTGAAGTATTTCAAGCCCTGAAGGGAAACAACTTCCAGTCAAGATTGATGTACCCTGTAAAAATATCTTTCAGAATTAATGGAGAAATAAGATACTTCCATGGCAAAAAAACAATGGAAGAATTTCAGAACCACCAAACCAACAATACGGAAACTACTGAAACATGTTCTAGATGGAGACAAAAGGAATCACAATTCCCAGAGCAACAACAGAAAAAAAAACAACCAGGGAGGGTTAACATTTAAATAGAGGAAGATATGGATAAAAAAAAGAGAAACATAAGAAAATGAGAGAAACCTTGAATGAACAATATAAGAGAGATATAGATTCAAAGAGATATCCAGGAAGTTTAAAAATCCACCAAAAGCTGGAAAAATAACTTGAAAGAAACTGAAGACAAACTTTCAGGCCTTGAAGACAGGTTTGCAGCTAGTGATTGTGAAAGAAAAGATCTCCTAAAATAACAAGAAATCAGGAAATAACAATTCAACAGCTGAAAGATGTTGCAAAGAAAAAGAGTTTTAGTGATAGGTGTCAGTAAAGAAACAGAGTCAACACAAATGAAATAATCAGACTCTTTAAAAAAGTAATAGCACAAAACTTCCCAAGCATGGGAAAAAGACCTGACATACAGATAAGTGAGGCATATAGACCTCCAGCAAGCCATAACCAAAATAAATCTACACCTAGACATATAATAATTAAGATCCTAGAAATTTAACACAAGAGCAGAATATTAAAGGCTGTTAGAGAAAAGAAACAGATCACCTATAAAGGAAAACCCATCAGAATCATGACAGACTTCTCAACACAAAGCATCAAGTCAAGAAGAGCTGGAGTGAAGTATTTCAAGTCCTGAAAGAAAACAACTTCCAACTCAGACTGATGTACCCTGCAAAACTATCTTTCAAAATCAATGCAGAACTGTTGGTGGGAGTGCAGACTGGTGCAACCACTGTGGAAAATAGTATGGCGATTTCTCAAAAAAAAAAAAACTAGGATTGGAAGTTCCATTCAGTCCAGTTATTCCCCTCCTGGGTATTTTCCCAGAAAAATTGAAAAGGTCATGTCACAGTGATGTATGTGCACCCATGTTCATAGAAGCACAATTTGTGATAGCTAAATCCTGGAAACAACCAAAATTCCCATCAACCACAGAGTGGATGAAAAATATGTGGTATTTTTATACAATGGAATACTATTCAGCTATAAAAAAGGATGATCTTGAGGCCTTCATAGGTAAATGGAGGCAACTTAAGAATATCCTCATTAGTGAAATAAACAAGACTCACATTAGTAAATATCACATTGTCTCTCTAGTGTAAAAAATAATAAAAACTGATAGAATAATAAGATCCAAAAAGTATAATACATATTGTAAAAGTGAAAGGGAAGAAAAGTGCTCTAAAGGATATAACAATATGTATAGTGTGTAAGATAGATGATCATATTGCCAAATTTCTGTTAGATCATTGAACAGAACAGTTTGCACTGTCAATGTTTGAGTGTCTAGCCACTTCTTATGCTTTGATTTTATAACTTTAACAACTATTTGTAAGATGTATCAACTAGCGATTTTATGATGTTAATTTTTTTAATTCTGTATTATTCTACCTTTTTGTTTCTATTTTGTTTTTTTCTTTTCTTTCTTTCTGTAAATAAAAAATTAAAAAAACAAAATTAATGGAGAAACAAGATACTTCCATGATAAAGAACAACTGAAGGAATTCATGACCACCAAGCCAAACCTACAGAGAATGCTGAAGGATATTCTAGAGAGAGATAAAGATGACAATGGTTCCAAGAACAGCAGCAGAGGAGGATCATCAAACAGGGCAGACAACTGAACAAAGGGCAAAAGTAGAGGATGAACAGCAGGAGGATGCATGCCAGTTGTAACCACTAATGTAGCTGGCCTCAATTCACCAGTGAAAAGAAACAGGGAGAGTGGATCAAGAAACAAGATCCATCAATACATTGTATACAATAAATACATTTAACTCAAAAGGAAATTCAAAGAATCAAAGAAGAGAAAACAATTGTTCCACATGACAGGAGACCAGAAAAAAAGCAAAGGTAACTTTCCCATCAACCACAGAATGGATAAGAAAGATTTTCATACATTGGAAAGCTACCCAGCTATAAAGTTGGATAATCTCAAAGCTCTTGTAAGTAAATGATTGCAACTGGAGATCATGCTCATGGGTAAAATGGTTTGGACTCACACAGATGAACACAGAGTTATCTCCCTAGCATAAAACACTGAAGGAATTAGTGAAATCCTAAAAACACAATAGATATTATGAAAGTGGGAGGAGAGGAAACATCTTAAAAAAAAGGAAAGTGGTAAGTACTGTTAATTTCCTATTATCTTGTTCTGAATTCCTCTATTTTTCATGATTCAGTTAGGTTCTGCTTATCTGCCTTTTTTTAGGGTGCATGGTGTCTGCAGTGATGGTATTTGCAGCTACTTTGAAGATAAAGGAATATATTGTGGTAACCATTGTAGATTTCCTATTCTCTCATTTGGGAGTCCTATCATGTTTTCATCCTTGTGTTTTGATTGGTTTTATTCTGTATTGTTTTGTTGGATTTTATTATGTGTGATGGTACGGTAAGCTATTTTGCAGAAAACAAGACATTATGGTAGCTATTGTTGATTTCCTATCATCTTATTTTGAAGACCAGTAATTCTTTCATTCTTTTGTCTTGATTGGCTTTATTCTCTTTCGTTTTATTTGATTTTATTATGTGTGATACTATGGACAGCTATTTTGAAGAAAAAAGGGCATTATAGTAGCCATTCTTCATTTCCTTGTTTTGAAACCCTGTAATGCTTTCATTCTTTTGTTTTGATTGGTCTATTTGTATTGTTTGATTTTACTACGTGTGAAGATATTTTGAAGAAAGAAAGAGACGTTATGATAGCCATTGTTGATTTCCTGATATCCTGTTTTGAATTCCTGTAATGCTTTCATTCTTTTGCTCTGATTGGTTTTATTCTATTTTGTTTTGTTTAATTTTATTGTGTGATAGCATGAACCATTATTTTGAAAAAAACAAGAGACATTATTGCTCTGTTCTGTTCTGATTTACTTTGTTCTATTTGCTTTGTTTTCTTTTGTTTTGTTTTCTTTAAAATAAAAACAATTTTTTTTAAAAAATCATCTCAATATGATCATCTCAATAGATAGAGAAAAACCATTTGACAAAGTTGAACACCAGTCATGATTTTAAGAAACACTACAGAAAGTACAGGAAGGGATGGTCTTTATCTAAATCTGATAAAAACTATCTATTACAACTAACAGCCAACACTACACTAAATAGTCAAAAAAAGGAAAGCTTTCAAATATGGAACAAGACTTATGTCCACTATCGCCACTCCAATTCAATATAGCTCTGGAAACATTAGCAAGAGCAATTAAAAAAGAGAGAGAAATAAAAACCAAAGATCAAAGGAAGAAGTTAAATTATCCTTATTTGCAAATGACATGACATTCTACATAAAAAACCCTAAATATTTTACCAAAAGGTTTTTAGATTTATTAACCAAATTTAGTCATGTAGCTGCCTACAAAATCAACACCAAAAAATCAGTAACATTCCTGTACACAATTCACTGAGGGAGAAATTAGGGAAAATATATCATTCACAACAGCATAAAAAATGAAATATTTAGAGTCAATCTATCCAAGAAAATAAAGGATCTTTACACTGAAAACTATGATACTCTGAATAAGGAGATTGAAGAGGATATCTGAGAGTGGAACGATATCCCTTGGTCTTCAGTAGGAAAAACAAACATTGTGAAAATGGCCATACTCCCAAAATTATTGTACAGATTTAATGCAATCTCAGTCAAAATACCAATAGAATTCCCAACAGAATTAGAGAAAATATTCATAAAATTCATTTGGAGATACAAGCAACCTAGAATAGTGAAAACAGTTCTGGGCAAAAGGCAAGGATGGAGAGATTACAATTCCTGGCTTTGAAATTATACTAGACAGCTGCTGTGATAAAAACGGCATGGTACTGGAAATAAAGAACAGATGTGAGGATAATGAAACATGGTAGAAGAAGCAGAAGCAACTTCAAATACACTGAGTGGATGGACCGGAACCGACACACACCACACCATTCTGCCACCAGAAAGAAGCTTTATTGGGCAGGGGGCGGACTGCCTCGCGGACCAAGACAGCCACCCTCTGCCTTGGGGAAAGGGTTTTTAAGGGTTGTTTGGAGAGGTGGGGCCCCACAGGTGAGCCAGGTGCCAGCAGCAGAGTGTGACAGGGTCCTCATCAGGTACCCTCCTGGGCAGGGTTGATTTTTCTGGTTGGAACAGTTCTGGGAAGTTTCTTTTCTTGCAACCTAAGTATGAACAGGCTCAAGGGGCAGGCTGACCTTTATCCCAGCCTTTTGTTTTTAGGAATTAGGCGGTGAGGTCTCTTGGGCTGTTTTAGTCTGGCTTGGGGTGAAGTGGGAGGGGTAGGCTGGGGATGTGGGGTCACCATGGGGATCAGCTGTGGGCACCATCTGATTAGAGAATCTGAGAGGAGCAAATGGTTAAAACTTTTGGTGGTGCCTTTTGTGACTGTGCTGTGGACTGGGAGATGGGACATGGGGTGAGCAGGAGCGTGATGCAGAGGCCTGAGAGGGGGCCCAGGGTGGGGAGCAGAGAGTGGAGCTCAAAAGGGAAACTGAGGGGCGGCAGTGTTAGAGCCTGACATGCTGACGGTTGGGTCTGAGAGGAGGTACACGGGTCAGGTTAGGAATTTGGGGGGCTAAACCTGAGAGTGAGCTATGATAGAGATGCAAAGAAATCTCGGCAGTTGGGGTGTCAGGGAAGAGTGGGAAATGTAGGAATAGGAGACAGTATAACGTAAGGGTTCAGCACCAGTGGGTGACTTGGCATTAGCCCCTTGTTAATAGCTCTGGGATGTTGGACTAGGCCATAGGGGCTGTTGGATTTGTAGATAGGGAGAATGGGGTGTCATAAGGTGAGTGAGTGACTTTTAGAAAGCAATTAGTTAACAAGCAGTAGATTATAGGTTTGAGCCCCCATTGAAGTTTAGAGGCTACTGGGTATTGGGGAACAGAAAGGAAGACCAAGGGCTGTTTGAGGTGAATTAGCAGCAGAGTAATGTGGGTAGAAAGACTAGGACTGGAGGTGTCTCTGACTGTAGGGTCCATGAGGAGGGCTGGAGGGGCTGAGTCAGCAGTGCATGATGGTTGGGATTGGAGTATGAGAGCCATGGGGAGAGACAGTTTAAGAGACACTGAGTTTTTCAGAGCGAATTTTACAGGACAGGTGGGGACAATAAGACAGTTGTGTGTGAAGAAAGGGTTTGGAATCTGCAGAGAGTAGGTTTTATCTGGGGAGGTCCTGTACATTGGCTATCAACTCCCACAATAGAGACTGCAGACTAGAACATGCCAGGAAGAACTCAGGAAGAACATTATGGGTAGCTTCCACATCAACAAGGGAAGAAAGGATTTTACCTGAGATGTCCAGCGAGACTTAGGCCTCTGAGAGAGATAATACCTTGGTGAGATTGTGGGCCCCGAGTCCCATCAATCCTCTTCAGTGGAGAAGCCAAGCAGATGAGGCAGTGATGAGTGCGAGGCAGTAGTGTCCTTTCCTGTGAGGGCGGGGAAGGTGCTGACATACCCAGTCTCAGGCAGACAAGAGCAGTCGCACTTTCAGTGGCTCTCCTGATTGCAGGTGGGATGAATCCCCAGGCATAGCTGCAGGGCAGGGCAGGCTCATGTCCAGTGACATTTTTCTGCTGCATTTGAAGCATGGTGGTGGTGGTGGTAGGGGCTCAGGTTTTTTGGCATGTGTTGTATCTTGAGCCCGGAGCGTCACTGCAGCTGAAGCCTCTGTGGCGTGAAGCTGGCCTTGGAGTTTAGCTTGGAATGCAGCCTTTTTTTTAAAATGTTGCCCTGGAATGTAACCTGTTTTTGTTGCTTTTGTCTCTTGTTGAAGACATGGAAAGTCAGATCTATGAGGTCTCGCTGGGGAGATTGAGGACAGAGGTCTGACTTTTTGAATTTAGTCTGAATGTATGGTGTTGATTGGGAAATAAAATGGGAGTTTAACCTTTTGTTGAGGAGACAGAATGAACATGGGAATAAATCAGAAGGAGAATAAAGGGGGAACATGAATGTAGATTAGAGGAGAAGATGGCAGCGGTGGAGAACAAGGGGAGCTTTGTGGGTACGGTGGGAAATGAGAGCAAAAGGGATATTAAAGTCAGTGGGATAGTCAGGTAAGGGTTTGACAGTCAGATGGATCTGAGGATGGTACAGAAGGAAGGAAGTTGGTTGCAGAGAGCAAAGAAAGCTTGGGCATAGGGAACCTCAGACCATTTTCCATTGCATTGACAAATATGGAGGTCCCAGAGGATATTAAAGTCAAGTATATTTTTGAAGGAGCCAAATTGAGCTACTGTTTAGCTTATAGAGGGTTAAGCTGTCTGGCAGAGGGAGATGAGACATTTGGGTTGAGTTCCATGAAGCCAAGAGGGGAGCAGAGAACTTGAGGCAAGTGAGGACGGAAGTGTGGGTCGAGGGGGAAGAGGGAACACTGTCCTCGGTTAAAATGAGGCAGAAGGGTTGGAACTTTGGGCACTGGGAGAACAGGCGGCCTACTCCCACCCTGGTAAGCAGCTGGGGCCCTGCCGGGGCGCGGACTAAGAATCAGACATTGATCCACCACCACCCCCGTTAGCAAGCTGGCACCAGCGCTCTGAGTATCTTTTTGGAGGATGAATGTATACAGCGTGGCAAGTAAGGGGGATTTCCTTCTACCATCTCTTTGAAGGCAAATATTTTTACCAATGTTTTGCTCAGTTTTGATTGATGGTGCTGCTTTATTCAATATTCTGTTTTTAAAAGTTCGATGTTTCCTTCCATTTTCCTCTACCTCATTGAAAGAACAGCTAATGTGAACAAAATGGGCTGTACTATTGAGCCCATTGCTTGTGTCCTG
The DNA here is from genome assembly GCA_004027455.1 of Hydrochoerus hydrochaeris. NCBI lineage: Eukaryota > Metazoa > Chordata > Mammalia > Rodentia > Hydrochaeridae > Hydrochoerus > Hydrochoerus hydrochaeris. The sequence continues at coordinate 48,516 of PVLA01004804.1, forward strand.
GTGACCTGCTCTGAGGTTCTGTGGTAGTTTAACTGCACTGCGGTCACATGGGTTTGTTCTGTCTTGTTCTGCTGTATTTTGCTACCTTTAAAAAAAAAGTAGATAAGAAAGTAACAAAATAACTCCAAAAATCTCCCAACTCCTCCAAAGCTGATCCATGGATGAGGAGAAACTCAAAAACAAGGCAACAGAATTATATAAGGTTATTAAAAGTATATAACAAAAACAAAACAAGCCAGTAAGGTACTGAGCAACCTGAAACAGGATATAACTAAGCAGATAATGGACTTTAAAAGTAAAAAGAAGAAAAGAAAGTGCTCTAGAGGATATGGCTGCCTGCATGTTTAAGTGTGTAGCATTGATAACCATGTTGCTAAGTTGTTACTGGATCATTGAACTTCTTTGCAGTCTCACTGTTTGAATGTCTACTTTGTATGCTTTAATTTTGTAACTTTAACAACTAGGTATAAGAAGACAATATGTAATTTATCAACTAGTGATTTCCTACTGCTTTTTTTTCTGAAATTCTGTATTGTTTCTACCCCTTTTTCTGTTTTGCTTTTTTTTCTCTTTAAATAAAAAAATAATAATTTTTAAAAATGAGGCAGAAGAAAGATGTCAAGACTGAGAATGAGGGCAAGAATCATCCATAGAAGATCTCAAAAGGGACGTAGGTATGTTGCCAAGGGAAGAAAACTGATTGTTCCCCATAGTGGGGACCAGGGAGAGGAGAGACGCTGAGATGGAGAGGAAGCTGAAGGCAAGAACCATTCATAGAAAGTCCCAAAAGGGACGTAGGCCCACAAACTCCAAGCAGGTGCCCCCAGTCAGAGAGGGGTCAAGAGTAGAGAGAGGAGCAGCTTAGCCAAGTCAACACAACTTTCATGCAAGGGGCAGGAAGCCCAGAAGCATAGGCAAGCCATTCTGTAGAAGACTATTGCCTTCGTGGGAAGAAAAAGAGAAAGAAGAAAATGAAAGTGCAAAAGGAAAGTTAGTCAGTTGTGAAGTCTTGGAAAGTGCACTGAAAGAGCTCTGTAGTGCTCCACTCCAGAAAAAAATTGAAATAAGGGTTGGGAAGTCCCAGAGTGTCTGGGAGGAAATATGGGTGAAGGACAGAAAGAGGGATTGGAGTTGAGGTGGAGGCGGGGTGGGGGAGAGAAAGGCATGAATGGAACTCACAATTTTGAAGTGCCTGGATGCTGGTACAAGCAAGGGAATGGCCCGGAGCTCATATTTCACACAGGGTCAGTCAGCTTCAGACTGAGGGGGAGCCCCTGGTTGGGAAGGACTGGCCAGTTGACCTAGGCATCCCTCCTGGGTTTTGGCACCAATGATGGACCAGAACCCTCACAAATCTAGACCAGACATCCTGCCACAAGAAAGAAGCTTTATGGGGCAGGGGGTAGACAGCCTTGCAGACCAAGACTGCCACCATTTGCCTTGGGGAAAGGGTTTTTAAGGGTTGTTTGGAGAGGGGAGGCTCTGCAGGTGAGCCAGGTGCGAGCAGCAGCGTGTGACACCGTCATCATCAGGTACCATCCTGGGTAGGGTTGACTTTTGTGGTTGGAACAGTTCAGGGAAGTTTCTCTTCTTGCAAAAAAAAATGACACTGGACACGACCCTGCCCTGACCTGTGGCCATGACTGGAAACTGGTACCATCTGCAACCAAGAGGGCCACTGGAAGTGCGACTGCCCTGTCTGCCAGAGACTGAGTAAGTTGTCACTTTCCCTGCCCTTGTAGGATAGGACACTACCACCTTGGATCCATCACCAGCTGATCTGCTTGGCTTCGCCACTGAAGAGAATTTATGGGGCTCAGGGCCCATGGCCTCACCAAGATATCTCTCTCAGAGTCCCATGTCTTGCTAGACATCTCAGATTTCTCTTATCAGATAGTGCCCACAGCTGATCCTGATGGTGACCCTACATCCCCAGCCTAGCCTTCCCACTTCACCCCAAACTAGCCTGAAGCAGTCCAAAAGACCTCATCATCCAATTCCTAAAAACAAAAGGCTGGGATAAAGGGTTAGCCTGTCCCCTGAGCCTGTTCATGTTTAGGTTGCAAGAAAAAAAAGCTTCCCAGAACTGTTCCAACCACAAAAGTCAACCCGGCCCAGGAGGGTACCTGATGAGGACCATGTCACACTCTGCTGCTTGCACCTGGGCACCCATAGAGACACCCTCCCAAACAACCCTTAAAAACTCTTTCCCCACCCCAAACAGTGGCTGTCTTAGTCTGCAAGGCAGTCCACCCTCTGCCCAATAAAGCTTCTTTCCAGTAGCAGAATGTCTGGTCTGGCTTTGCATGGATCCTAGTCCATCATGAGCCACCTTATATTTGACAAAGGGCCCAAACACATTTACTGGAAGAGAGATAGCCTCCTTAGTAAATGGTGCTGGGAAATCGGACTTTCCACATGTCAAAGACTAAAGCTAGACCCACATCTATCACCATAATGGATGAAAGATCTAGATATTAAAAGAGAAACACTAAATCTGCAGGGAGAGAGAATAAAAACTGTTCAAGACATGGGTGTAGGTAGAGACTTTATGAACAAAACCATGATTCAATGGAAAATATGTCCAAAAATCAACAACTAGAATCTTATCTTACTAAAAAAGCTTTTTTTTCACAGCAAAAGAAACCAATAATTGAATACAAAGCTAACCCACGGAGCTGAAAAAATTTTTGGCAGCCATTCCTCAGACAAAGGACATGTCTACAGCCAAATCTCCCTAGTGAACATAGATTCAAAAATCCTTAATAACATACTTGCAAACAGAATGCAGCAAGTCATGAATCAGATTATACACAACAACCAAGTGGGATTCATCCCAGGAATGCAAGGATGGTTCAACAGATGCAAATCAATAAAAGTAATACTCTATATCATAGAGGCAAACATAAGAATCACATGATCATTTCAATAGATGCACAGAAAGCTTTTGATAAAGTCCAACACTCATTCATGAGAAGAACCCTACAGAAAATTGGAATAGATGGTCTTTAACTCAATCCAGTAGAAGCCCTCTATGACAAACCAATAGCCAGCATCATATTAAGTGGTCAAAAACTGAAAGCTTTCACTCTAAAATCAGGAACAAGACAAGGATGTCCATTATCACCACTCCTACTCAATATACCACTGGAAATTAGGGCAATGAGACAGAGAGAGAAATAAAAGAAATAAGGATAGGAAAGGAAGAAGTTAAATTATTATTTGCAGATGACATGATGCTCTACCACCAAAACTCCATTGAAAGATTTCTAGATGTAATAACCAAATTCAGTAATGTAGCTGGATACAAAGACAACACTCAAAAATCAATAACATTGCTCTAAACAAACAACAAACTCACAGTGAAATAAGAGAAACTACACCCTTTGCAATAGCATACAAAAAATGAAATACTTAGGAATCAATCTAATAAAGGAAGTAAAAGATCTATTCAGTGAAAATTACAATACTCTGAAAAATAAACTGAAGAAAATTTCAGAAAATGAAAAGACATTCCTTGTTCATGGATAGGAAAAACAAACATTGTGAAGATGGCCATTCTCCTAAAATTGTTATACAGATTTAATGCAATTCCAATCAAAACACCATTATCATACCTCACAGACCTAGAGAAATCATTCCTAAAATTCATCTGGAACCAGAAGACATCTAGAATACCAAAGGAAATTCTATGCAAAAACAGGAAAGGCTGAAGTCATACAACAAAGCTACTGTGATAAGATCAACATGGTATTGGAATAAAAACAGACCTGAAGATCAATGGAATAAATTAGAAGATACAACCATAACACAAAAACACTCAGCCACCTTATCTTTGACAAAGAGGCCAAAAATGTTGACTGGAAGAAAGATAGCCTCTTAGTAAGTGATGCTGGAAACACTGGCTTTCCATATACCAAAAACTAAAACTAGACCCATGCCTATCACCATGCACTAAACTAAAGTTAAAATAGATCAAAGATCTAAATATAAAAACAGAAATACTAAATATGCTGGAAAACAAAGTAGGTAGAAATCTTGAAGGCATAGGGATAAGCAGAGAATTCATGAAAAAATCAAGCTCCACAGGAAATACTTTTCAGAATCAACAACTGGGATCTCATTTTATTAAAAAAATTTTTGCATGTCAAAAGAAATTTCCAGCAGAGTAAAAAGAAAACCCAAGAAATGGGAAAAATCTTAATCAACCATCCCTCAGACAAAGGAATTCTATCTAGAACTTATAAAGAATTTTTAAAAATCTGGCCCCCAGAATTCAAAGACCCAAGCCAAAAATGGGCATCTGAGATGAATATACAGTTCTCAGATGAAGAAGTACAAATAGCAAATAAATACCTGAAAAAATGCTCAGCATCATTGGTCATTAGAGAAATACAAATTAAAACAACACTGAGGTCCCATCTCACTCCAGAAAGAATGGCCAGGATAAAGAAAACTACCAACAACAAATGCTGGAGGGGCTGTGGAGAAAAAGGAACTCTTCTGCACTGTTAGTGGGAATGTAGAGTGGTGCAACCACTGTGGAGGTCAGTCTGGAGATTCCTCAAAAAGCTGGGATTGGAAGTCCCATTTGACCCAGCTATCCCACTTCTGGGCATATTCCCAGAAGAACTGAAAACATCTTACCACAGTGATATAAGTGCACCCATGTTTATAGCAGCACAATTTGTAATAGCCAGATCTTGGAAACAACCTAAATACCCTTCAACTGAGTTATAGATAAAATAGATGTGGTATTTTTATATACTGGAGTACTACTCAAGCATAATGAAAGATCACATTGAGGCTTTTATAGGTAAATGGATGCAACTCAAGACCATACTCATAAGTGAAAGAAGTCAAACTCACAGGTGGAAATACCAGATTGTCTCCCTAGTGTAAGAAATTCAAAGAGTAAACAAGATACAAAATCTTCAGTAAATATTGTGAAAGGGGAAGAAACTGCTCAAAAGGGAAAAAATATCTCATATAAAAGGAGAAAAGAGGGAATAGAAAAGAAAAAAGATACAAATTTGTAGATAAACACTTCAAATACCTAACATGATTGTACAACGAATTCTTTTAGTTCTTGGAATAGAACAGTTAGCATTCATAGGATTAGATCAATTTTGCATGTTTATATCTGGTAATCTGCATAACTCTTTCGAAGATAACTGTCAAATTCTTTTGAAGATAACTGCAAAATAGTTATGTTCCTACCACCTTATTTTGAAAGTCTATATTGCTATTGTTTTTGGCTCTGTTATTGTAAATTATTTCTCTCTTTTGTTTCGTTTCTCTCGCATTTTGTTTTGTTTTGTATTATTTTTCCCTTAATACAGAAAGGATAAGTGTATGCATAGGCTTATACATTCCTAGAACTTCTCCTAAAGAATTTAAAAGAATTCTTTTTATTAGGTGTGATGGTATTAACAACTACTTTGAAGGCAACAAGACATTATGGTAGCCATTGCTGATTTTATGTCATCTTGTTTTGAAGTCCAGGAATGCTTTTATTCTTTATTTTGATTGGTTTTAGTCATTTTCTATTATTTAATTTCAATATGTGTGAAGGTGTGGACAGCTATTTTGAAGAGAACAAGAGACCTTTTGGTAGCCATTGTTGATTTTTCTGTTGTCTGGTTTGAAAGCCTGTAATGCCTTCAGTCTCTCTTTTGATAAGTTTTATACTATTTTTTTCTTTGACTTCATTATGTGTGAGTATGTGGACAACAATTTCAAAGAAAACATGAGAGATTATGGTAGTCACTGTTGATTTCCTATTTTCTTGTTTTGAAATCCTGTGTTGCTTACATTGTTTTGTTCTGATCTGATTTGTTCTGAGGTTTTTTGTTTGTTTTATTCTCTTTAAATAAAAAAAATATGGATATATCATGTTCAGGCACAAGTCTAAAAGTACCAGTAGAGTCAATTAATTAAAAATAAGAAAGTTCTTTTTTAAAAAAAAAAGAGAACACACAGAAAAATCAAGAAGCAAGCAACAAAAAAAAGCAAAATGACAACAAAAAAAGCAATATAGGATTTCAAGCCAAGATGATTGGAATTTAACAATGCTTGTTATATTGCATATTCTTATCTTCAAAATAGTTGCTCAGGTTACCAGATACAGGCAGGCAAAACTGATTGAACAATATAATTTCCCTTTGAGCATGTTCTTTCCCTTTTACTGTATCTATTGTAACTTTTAGATCTTATTTACTCTTCCAGTTTCTTACACTAGTGAAACAATATAGTGTTCATACATGTGATTTATTTCACTTATGAGTATGGTTTCTGGTGCATCCATTTACCTATAAAAGCCTTGTGTTTATCTTTCTTTTTGTTACTTTAAAGAGAATAAAACAAAATTAAACAGAATAAAGCAAATCAGAACAAAACAATCAAGTGATACAGAACTTCAAAACAAGACAATGGGAAATCAACAATGGCTACCATAACGCCTCATTTTCTTCAAAATAGCCATCCATATCTTCACACATAATAAATGAAACAAAGCAAAATAGAGTAAAAACCAATAAAAACAGAATAATGAAAGCATTACAGGACTTTAAAACAAGAAAATGGGAAATTAGCGCTGGCTACTATAATGTTTCTTGTTTTTTTTCAAAGTAGTCGTCCATACTATCACATATAATAAAATCAAATAAAACCAAACAGAATAAAACTAGTTAAGACAAAAGAATGAGAGAATTATAGGACTTCAAAACAAGATGATAGGAAATCAACAGTGGCTTCTATAATGTTCATTATCTTATCAAGCTCAGTATATCGTTCTTTAAATTAGCATGTTTGGTGCATGCCTGTGATCCTTGTATTTAGGAAACTGAGGCAGATTGTGAGTTAGTTAGTTTGTTTGTTTGTTTGTTTTGAAGAGAATAAAATCAAATGAAATAAAACAAGAGTCAATAAAGAAATAATGAACATGGTACGTGATTTCAAACCAAGAAAAAAGGAAATCAATAATGGCTACCATAATGCCTCTTATTATCTTCGAAATAACTGCCCATACCACTGGGCATGATAAAACCAAACAAAATAGTGCAGAATCAAACCAATAAAAACAAAACAATGGAAGCAATTCAGGACTTCAAAACAAGATAATAATAAAACAACAGAGGCTATCATAATGCCTCTTGCTATCTTCAAAGTACTTGCCTATACCATCAGACATAATATAACCGAGCAAAACAAAATAGAATAAATTCAATTTAAACAAAACAATGAAAGCAATACAGGGCTTCAAAACAGGATAACAGGAAATCAACAATGCCTACTCTACTATATTTTGTTATCTTTGAAATAGCTGTCTATGCGGTCAAATATAATAAAATGAAACAAACCAAAATAGAATAAAACTAAACCAAATAGAACAAGAAGACAGTATGAGTTTCGAATCATGATAACAGATTAGCAATTAAGTTAAGGCCACAGCCTTAACTTTTTAGACATTTCCTCCCCTTTTACTTTCACAACATCTATTGTGCATTATGGGCAAGCTACTCCTACTTCTTTCTGCTTCCCTGTCACATAGAGCATTGTTCTCTCTCCTTTGACTTTCAGTCTATGAACAACTTTTTGAATTAAATGTGTTTCGTGTATGAATCGTGTTGGCGGATCCTGTCTCCTGATCCACTCAGCCTGTGTTGTTGCTGTTGTTGTTGTTGTTGTTATTGGTGAATTGAGGCCATCTACATTAATTGTTATGGTCAACATGCACTGCCTCATCTCTACCATGCTATTTTCCTGCCATTGGCTGCCTACTTTTTCCCTCCATTCAATTGTCTGTTCCACTCAGTAATTCCCCTTCTGCCACTGTTCCTGGAACTGTGGTCTTCTTTATCTCTCTCGAGAATTTCCTTCAGTATTCTTTGTAGGGTTGGTTTGGTGGTCATGAATTCCTTCAGTTGTTCTTTGTCATGGAACTATCTTGTTTCTCCATTAATTTTGAAAGATAGCTTTGCAGGATACATCAGTCTGGGTTGGAAGTTCTTTTCTTTCAGAATTTGAAGTACTTCACTCAAGACAGACTAAAATCACTCTGAACAAAGAATAACAGTATTGCTGGATTTCACAGCATGACGCTATAGAATCAGCACTGGGTACCTTAGTGTCTCTTTTTCTTCAAAGTAGGTGTTTATTTCATCATGCATTATATTATCAAGTCTCATAAACTTTTTAGAAGTTCTACGCATGCATGAGTCTCTACCTGTATACCTATCCTTTCTGTATTATAGGGAAAAAATGAAACAAAAAAGACAAAACAAAACAAATTCCTAGAAAAACACGAAACAAAAAACATATAAACAACAATAGCAAAAAGCCCTGAATATAGGCCTTCAAAACAAGGTGGTATGAGCATATCTTGGGTTGTTATTCTACATACTGATCTTCAAGAGTTCCTCAGTTCATTGTTCTAATTCTATGAATGTTAACTACTTTGTTCCAAGAACTTAGAGTTTTGTTGCACAATCATCTTAGCTATTCTAAGTGTATTTGTATAATTTTAGATATTTTTTCTTTTCTCTTCCTTTTTCTTTTTCCTCATTTTCCCTGCGATATTATTTTTCCCCTTTAAGTAGATTCTAATCCTTTCACTGAAATTATTGAGTTTTTGTATCTTATGTACTCTTACCTTTTCTTACACTAGGGAGACTAGACAGTATTTATACATGTGAGTTTGACTTATTTCACTGATGAGTATGGTCTCAAGTTGCATCCATTTATTTATAAATATCTCAATGTGATCATTCTTTATAGCTGAGTAGTACTCCATTGTATAAAAGTACTACAATTTTTTTATCCATTCTTCAGTTGATGAGCACTTGGGTTGTTTCCAAGATCTGGCTATTACAAATTGTGCTGCTATAAACATGGGTGCACTTATATCACTGTGGTATGATGTTTTCAGTTCTTCTGGGAATATGCCCAGAAGTGGGTAGCTGGGTCAAATGGGACTTCCAATCCCAGCTTTTTGAGGAATCTCCAGACTGACCTACACAGTGGTTGCACCAGTCTACATTCCCACTAACAGTACAGAAGAGTTCCTTTTTCTCCACAGGCCCTCCAGCATTTGTTGTTGGTAGTTTTCTTTATCCTGGCCATTCTTTCTGGAGTGAGATGGAACCTCAGTGTTGTTTTAATTTGTATTTCTCTAAAGACCAATGATGCTGAATATTTTTTCAGGTATTTATTTGCCATTTGTATTTCTTCATCTGAGAACAGTGTTTTCATCTCAGATGCCCATGTTTGGAATACACCTATTATTCTTAAGTTATGTTTATTTGGGTTGTCTTATAGCCATTGAATTGTTACTTCCTGATTTCCTGTTTTTTTTAAGAGATCTTTTCTTTCATGATTTCAAGCTGCAAACATGTTTTCAAGGTTTGAAAGTCTTCTTCAGTTTCTTTCAAGTGCTTTTGTCAGCTTTTAATGGAGTTTTTAATTTCATGGATATCTCTTTGAATCTGTTTTCTGTATTCTAAATCTTTTTTATATTGTTCATTCAAGATTTCCCTCATTTTTCTATGCTTCTCTGTTTTTTAATCCATTTTTTAGAGGTGCTTTGCAATTCTTTTTTTGTGTTTTTCATTTCTTCTTTTACTTGAGATAGTATTTCTGTTCTAATTTCTTTTATAGCCTCATGAAGTTGTTTCTTTACTTTAGTTGCCAGCACTTCAGAAAGTTCAGGTGTGCAACTCCCAATCTCTTCTATATTTATATCTCCTGGAATTGCTTTGCTTGGATTAGAATCCAGAGACTGCCTTTTGCTTCTTTATCTTGACATATTTCTGGGTTCTTCCGGACAAGTGTGTAGTGGAGTCCCAGGCACTTCCCACATTGGCTACAATGTCTCTGAAGTGAGACTGTTTGGTTCTTCTAGCCAGTGCTAGATCTGGGTATCTGATGGTGGACATTGGGTGCCCTGGTGCAGGGCTGTCTGCTGTCTTTCCCAGGCTGTGTTGGGGCCCCAGTGACCATTGGGGTGCACACAGAGGCAGGGCAGCTGCCGCCTCCAGACTAAGCTGATTACTGGCAGAGAATTTCCCTGAGAGTCACTGGAATGTGCATGGGGGCGGGTCTCAGTCTGAGGAATTTTCACCCAGCTAGAAGCTGTGGGAGGAAGCCAGCAACAGTTGTGGTTCCAGGTTTATTGCCTGACTCCAAAATGGCTCCGTTAATGGCTCTCTCCCATGGGAGGACTGAATCCTTGGACTCAGCACCAGCCACTGCGGTCCTCATGTCCAGTGCTCCCTTCCACTCCTGTGTCCCTCTGTAGAGGCCTCTGGGGTCACCAGCCACCACCATCACCATGATCCTCTGTCCCCAGTTCCAACAGCTCCTCTCGCACAGTGGCTCAGGCAAGAGTCCTGTCAGCTACCAACTTCTTCTTTAAGTTTTTCTTTTTATTCCTTCTATGGGCTTCACTTCTCAGGGGACCCACTTCCTTCTTTCTTGTCTTCCTCATGATGCCACATTCCACCATCTGGACAGTATCTCTCAGGCACAGTCTACTGTCCACTCTGTCTAGTCTGCTGCTTACCTCCCAGAAGCCCAGATTATGAGTTTTGAAGGTAGCTTGAACTATACAGTAAAGCCAAGACTCAAAACAAAAGAAAATAAGATAATTTTTTCTTTTGCTTTTTAAATGTTAATTTTTATTAATACCTGTTGGAAATACATGATGAGTACATTCATTGTGGGGAGTTGGGACAGCTACATAATAAATTTTAATTATTTTACGTCTCCTTTTTCTTTACTATCTCACTTACCACTGGAGAAATATTAATGAGTTGTTAAGTTTATACACCCTTTTCTTACATATTTGAAAATAAATTTTGCCATGCATGTCTCAGAAATCTGAATGTTATCTATATCTCTCTAGGAAGGCAGTATGTCTCAGTCATGCCAACAGGCAAAAATGGCTTGTGTTGCTGACTGTTAAATAAAAGAATGTAAATATGTCATTTACTCATAAAAATCATGAAAATATTTACTACCATCTTAGTAAAGATATCAGATATCTCTATTAAGATATTAATTATCATGGAATTTTAAAAACAGTAATAAAGAATGGAATTAATCATAATTGCAAAAAAATTTGTTTCTTTTTTTGTTTTCTTAAAAATAATCACATTACAGTTTGCAGAGTTCAGTGTCTAGGTCATTGTGCTGTATGAATGAGGCCCTGCTTTACCCCCAGCAGGAAAATAACAAAGAAAGAAAAAACAAAACCAGCAAAAATAGGTTCTGGAAAAAGAACATGAATATCTTTTGAGAGCACAGTTCAGCTTACCGTAGTGCCCCTGACACATGCTGGCCTCACCCACATTCCAGGTTCCCCCTTCTGGCCACCTGCTCCCTGGTGGGCCTACAGAGGGCTCTGGGTCCAACACAGGAGGGACCCTGCTGGAGGTGCTATAAGACTCAGTGGTGACCAATGGAAGGTTGGAGAGTTGAGGTGGGGGTGCTGGGGGAAAGGAGGTGCTTCATCAGGATGCTGCTGGGATGAGCGACTATCCAGCACTGCACACTCAGTACCAGTGACAAAAGAAAGGGATGTAATTTTAAAACAGGAAGCCACTTTATTTGCCAGGAGGGAAAAGCAGGAGGGAAAGCTGCCCCAGAGAGTGAGGGCATGGAGTCCAAATGCATACCCACAGGCTTTTGTTGCTGGTTCCTTTCACTAGGATTAAGAACTCTTGATCCCCGGAATTTGTCATAATCTGATTGGCTTCTTGAGTCCCAGGACACAGAACCTAAACCATGCACAACTGGTTGCAAACACTTTCCTTTAGGTGGGCTTTGTTTGGCTTCTTCCTGCCCATTTTTCTTTGTCAGGCCTTATCTCTGGGTTGTATACATTGGTTGGAGGAGTCTTCTAGACAAGGCAGATTTAGTAAATAATTAAGTAAGGGGAGATGCATATATCTAGTGCAGTAATATAGTGGCCCTTAAAGTAAGTATCCATAACATCTATCTATATCTATCTGTATCTATATTTATACCTATGTCTGTACCTATATATGCATAAAATATGCATATATATTTCATGTACTAAACAAGAGTTTTCTTTTATGTTCACTAGCCTCCCCCATCTCCTTTGCACTTTACTGGAGGTGGCAGCTACCTTGATTTTATACTTGGATTCCTCTGTGCCCTACTTACCAGCTCTCCCTTTGATTAATCCCTAGCCAGCACATCATTTGTGCTATGTAGCACCTTTCTATATCTGATCTCTCCCTTACACCCTTGTCCTTTTTATCACTCCCCAAAGGAATTCCTCTAGTAGAGTTTTAACTTCTTCCAGTCAGGTTGAGCCAGAAAACATGATTAGGCCCTTATGCTCTTCCTTCCCTGCCTGTAGACACCTTGTTTTTTGTTGTTATTTTTTTTCTTTGTTTTGCTTTTGTTTTTCACATTCCTTTCCTCTGAGACATCTATACAACTGCTGTTGGAAAATGAGTGATGACTTATCTGGCCCCTTGGAAGTGAGTGGGGCCATGGTTGGGGGAGCAGTAAATGGAAGCCCTCGGCTCAGTAAAAGAACCGCCATCTGGGGTTTCATCTGAAGCATCCTCTGAAGTTTTATGGCATTTATTCTTTCTGTAATTACACAAGAGGGAAAGCTTAGGATGCATGGCCTGAACATGGGAATCAGAGTGGGAAGGAAGGTTTGTATGAGTAAGGGAAGCAGCCAAGCCAGGACACTATCTTTCTGGGACTGAGGTAGGGGCCAAAATCTCAAGTTGTGGATGTGACCTAAAAAGGCCATCTGTTTTGTGTTTATCACCTTAAATTTTGGAAGAGCCATTACCACCATACTGGTTTCTTTCTGTTTGTAGGGAAGTACTAGGTATAAATCTATCCTGTATAAGAAAGAGTTTACTTCCTGCAAGGAAAAGGGTTCCAGGTCCACTGGGAGGATAGAACATTTCACTGACTGTGGATTTGTGGAACCTCCTGTAGTAGAACAGTCACAGGGAGAAAGCTTCTCTGACTGCCCTCACTTTCCATTATGTACATACTCCCATGGGACAGATTCATTAACATTGTACACTGTTTGCAAGCAAAGTGGTTTGGACTGTAAGACACACAGAACTCTGGGAGAATTTTGGAAGAATGTTTCCTGGGTAGGAGTCTTAGACAGACTGCTTGCAAACACCCCCAAATTAGACCATCTTGGTAGGTTAGTATAAAGAGAGAGAGAAGTTGGAGGAGCTCTTAAGTGTGTGACAGGTCTCTGTGCAGTTAATTAATCGCTGGCGATTGTGAGGATTTAGGTCCCTAAGTTCCTTCCATTGGACTTTTAAGTACTGGGGTTAAGACATTTGAAGCTAATATCATGTCTTCCCCCTGCCGCGTAGCTCTTCCGTGAAAGGTCTTATTTTCTTTCTGATATAGCCAAGTGCTGTCTTGATAATGCACTTGGTAATATTACAGAATTGGGGAGATGATCTTCCTACCCAGGAGGATGCTTTATTGACTGAATGCAGAGGGAGGCATTTCCCCATAGTTCGATCACTTGTCCTGTCCTGGTTTTTGCTCTGTCTCCCGAGGGAGTCTTCTGTGGGTTTTTTGTTGCCCCTCTTAAGGATAAAAACTTATGCCAGGATTCATTGACAGTAGTGACCTGTTCAAGGGGCAGAGACAAAGTTGCTGGTGGAATTACTGTATTACCTCTCCCTTGTGGGTTTATGCAGCAGTTAGAATAATTTCCTTGTTGTGCAATGAAAAAAAATGGCTGGTGCTAGGGGATGTTCAGGGGCATCAGAAGGGGTGAGGAGAAAGCATAGGAGTATAAAGGTAAAGTTTCCTGTAACTGCAGATCTTAGTAACTGAAATAATTTTATCCCCATCAAGCATCAGTCTCCTCTGACAACTGTCCTCTGGCAGGGGATACAGAATGAGAGTGCAGAGGAAGAATAATTCTATTTGTGTTGGAGCAAAGTCAGAAAAAGAGCTCTGGAATCAGATAACCTATGATGTTAATATCTTGTCTGGTGTCTGTAGAATGGAATTGAACCTCTTGAGAAGACACACAGAAAATCTCAAAATCAGGGTAAGGAAATGGACATTACCTGTACACAGTAAACAGAGTTCAGTGTCACTTATCTTTTTTTGTCTTTTTAAGAGGAACTTGAACTCCTCCAGAGATTCACAGTGTAGGTGGATTCTGATGTGCCCGTGGGATGCCCAGGAGGTGTGTCGTTGCTGCCGCTCTTGGAGGCAGCCCTCAACTTGGGAGTGATGAGTCTGGGAGTTATGTCCCATCACCTTACCTGCAGTGAGGATGAAAAAGACTGCCAAGCAGTGACCTTCCCATTGCTATCTGCTCATGTCCTGTGTGTCTAGAGTCTTAAGCAGCACCAGTGTCTCAGGACAGAAGAAAGGCTTGCTACATGGGGTAGGTCCAGGATCTGTTTGCCTCAACGTTGACAGGATTTTCTAGAACTGGTCTAAGGACCTCATTTGCCCTATGGCTTCTTCGGTTTCCTCATTGATTGTGGTGGTGTTTCTGCAAAAGGGTCTCCTATACAGAACTTCAAAGGGAGACAGCCCCTGAAACCTGGATGTATTTCTGCCTGTGTAAAGGTCACAAGTAGGAGCTGTTTACAAGGGGGCTTACATTCCTGTGTGAGTTTAAGAAGCATCTTTTGAGTATCCCCCATTCTGATGTCCTGACGACTGGGGACATCAGCACAGTGAAGCTGATAGCCATGTCCAAACCTTTTGAGTCTCCCTGGATAGCTTCTGAGCACAAGGCAGGTCTGTTGTCACTCTGGAGATTCCAACATGCTCTGAACCTTGGAATAACCTCACTGACAAGGACCTTGACCACTTCTTGGGCCTTTCCAGTTTGGTTAGCAAAGGTTTCTATCCAACTCATGTGAGAGTCAACCAGGACTAAGAGAAACTGGCTGTTTCAGCTCCCTAGCATGTGGATGACATCAGTTTGCAAATCCCCACTTTGATAACCACCCCAGTATTGCACAGCTGGTGGTTGCAGCCAGGTAGTTTGAGAATTTGCTCTTGGCGGTTATACCAAGTTAACAGGAGGTGGCAACCACTCTGGATTGGTTAGCAAAACATTTGAGAGCTAGAGAACAGGCAATAAATCCAAAGTTAACAATCAAAGATCCTTCTACTTCAGTGAAATTTCTAGGAGTTTCTAGGAGTTCAGCAATGTGGCCTATCTAGCGGTATCCCTTCTAGTGTAAAAGATAAGTTGTTGCTTCTGTCTCTCCCTACAACCAAAAACGAGACACAACACCTTGTGGACCTATTTGAGTTTTAGAGGCAACATACTTCTCACTTAGGTGTTTTGCTGTAACGCATTTAGTGAGTGACTCAAAGAGCTGCTAGTTTTGAGTGGGGCTCAGAGCAAGAAAAGACTCTACAACAGGTCCAGGCTGCTGTACCACTGGAGCCATATCATCCAGCAGATCCAATGGAGCACGAAGTGTCAGTGGCAAGTAGAGATGCTGTTTGGGGTTTCTGTCAGGCCCCCCATAGGTGAATTGCAGTAGAAACCTTTAGAATTTTGGAGTATCATTTGTAACTACCCTCCCTTTACAGCTACCCTCGCTTTGAAAAGCAACTCTTGGCCTGCTGTTTGACCTTAGTGGAAACTGAACACTTGACCATGGGACACCAGGTTATTGTGTGACCTGAGTTGCCTATCATGATCTGGGTACTATCTGATCCACCAGGTTATCATGTTGAATGTGCACGGCAATTTGGTTCCGCTACTGAGGTGTGACCTTCCTGGAGCCCTAGTGGTTGTCACTAGGAGCCAGAGGTCCAGGGTGTAAAATTAAGTTATATGAAGACGTTCCCCTCATGCTCATGGCTCCTATTCCCACCACATTGCCTTCTGCTTCCCATCCTGTGCCTGGGGCCTCATGGGATGTACCATATAATCAGTTGTCGGGGGAAGAGGAGGCTGGGGCCTGGTGCACAGATGATTCTGTATGTGATGCAAGCACCACTCAAGTGGGCAACTGAGGAATTACACCCCCTTTCCAGGACATCCATGAAGGATGACAGTGAAGGGGAATCTTTAGTGGGCAGAACTTCAAGCAGTGCACCTGGTAGTACATTTTACCTGAGAAGAAAAGTGCCCTGGTGTGTGACTGTACACTGATTCTTAGGCTGTAGCAAATGGTTTGGATGGATGGTCTGTTCTTCGGAAGAAGCATGACTGGAAAAGTGTAGAAAAAGATATTGGGGGATGAGGTATGTGGATAGCTGTCTCCATAGGGGCAGGGGATGTAAAAATATTTGTATCCCATACAAACTCTCACCAAAAAGTGAACAATCAAGTGCATGAGGATGACCTCTTCTGCAGATAAGGGCCAGTGTCTTTTCTCAGCCACCACTGCCATTGCCCGGTGGACTCATGAACAGAGTGGCCATAGTTGTCGGGATGGAGGTAACGCATGGGCTCAGCAACATGGACTCCAACTTGCCAAGGTTAATCCAGCTACAGCCACTGCTGAATGTCCGATATGCCAGCAGGGGAGACCAACACTGAGTCCCCAGTATGGCACTGCTACCCAGGATGATCAGCCTGTGACCTGGTGGCAGGTTGATTGTATGGGACTGCTTCCATCATGGAAAGGACTGGACTTTGTCCTTACTGGCATAGACATTTATTCTGAATATGGATTTACCTTCCCTGCATGTAGTGATTTTGCCAGAAGTACCATCTGTGGACTCACAGAATCTTATCCACCATCATGGAATTTCACACAGCTTTGCCTCTGGCCAAGGAACATATTTTATGGCCAAAGAAGTGAGGCAATGGGCTCGTGCTCATGGAATTCATGGACCTGACCATGTTTCTCACCATCAAGAAGAAGCTGGGTTCATGGAAATGCAGAGTGGTCTTTTGAAGACACACTTAAAGCACCAGCTAGGTGGCAATAACTTGCAGGACTGGGGTAAGATTCTTCAAAAGCCTGTATATGCTTTAAATCAGCATCACTATTTATTTGTGTCTCCCAAAGTCAGGATTCATGCGTTCAGAAATTAAGGGAGAGAAGTGGGACTGGTACCACTCGCCATTTCCCCAGTGAACCACTAGCAAAATTTTTGCTTCCTGTTTCCATGACATTGTGCTCTGCTAGCTTAGACATCTTATTCCATAGCAGGGGAGGCTGGTAAAACAATGATTGCATTTAATTGAAATATAAGTCTTTGCCCAGTTCATTTTGTTCCCCTCATGACTCTGTGTAAACAAGATAAAAAAAAAATTACACTGTTGGAAGGAGTGATTGACCCAGACTATCAAGGGAAAATTGGACTATCATTCCACAGTGGAGGAAAGGAAGAGTATACTTAGAGTGCAGAATCCCTTAGGGTACCCCAAGTTTTACCATCCCAGTTATTGACATCAACAGCAAACTATAACCATTTAACCCAGGCAAAATGACAAATGCTTAAAAACCTTCAGCCGTGAAGGTATGGTTTACTCCACCAGGGAAAGAACCAAGACCTGCTGAGAGTGCTTTGTGAAGGACAAGGGAATACAGAATATGGAATAGAAGAAGGTAGTTCTACCAGCTATGACCCTGTGATCAGCTATAGAAATGAGGGTTGTAATTATAATACTTCTATCCTAAAATGCTTCCTATGTAATAAGAAATAAACCCTGGGCCAGGGATTTACCTCAGTGGCTCAAGTGCTTGCCTAGTAAGCACAAGGTCATGAGTTAGATACCCAGTACCAAAAAAAAAAAAGAAAGAAAGAAAGAAATCCCACAAGTGTAACTACCATATGAGGTCTCTTATTTGTGTAGGCAATGTAGAAATAGAAAGTAAAATAAAGGATTGATTGAAGGAACCAGGGAGCTAGATCTTTTGCAAATGGCAAGAAACCCAAGAAGACTGAGAATGAGGAGAGGAGACAGGAGAAAGAAGTTAAAAGATGTAAAATGTGTCATCTACATGTATCAAATGCCCACAATTAAACATTCTACATTGCAGACACATACTAAAAATAATAAAGAATGAAAATGAGCCTGGAAACTAGCGCCACACAGTGCTGTGAGGAATTTCAGGCTGACACGCTCCCTGACTTCTGCTAACACCCAGAAAGGTGTATCTCCTTTTTCTTCTGGTTCACTTTAAAGATTATGCTAGGTAAGAAATGCTACTGGTGTTCATGCAATGAAAGCAACAAACATACTAGAGCTTTTTCTGTCCTTAGTGTCAGTCAAGGTCAAGCAAAATTCTAGGGTCCCACAGCTTCTGGAAGGCTATCAGAAAGCTTGAAGAATTTTATTTAATTTCCACCTTCTTAGAAAATCACTGCTCATCAGCACAAAGTATGATCTTAACTAAATGAAGAAACAAAATATTCTAGATCCAGAAGGAAGTCCTGGCAGTGCTAAGATTTGGGTCAAGGTCAATTCCTTGTCTAATATTAGGTGCAATTTCTAGCTATTTTTATTTAAGGATCCACAGTTTTACCCATGTTAGGCAAAATAACTCTTTGAAAAGAAAAATCTCCATCAAAAACATCAATCTCTTTCTAAAAGTCTAGAAAAAGAAAATGGAAAATGGAACTTATTCAAGTTATGCAAGCAATTCTGTCACTTTCAGAAGTTGAGTTCTAAACACTTAGGCAGTATTTATAAGAATGTGAAATGGCAAGGCAGCTGTCTTGTTGGAAACAAACCAGAGGTGTTTTCAGAGCACCCCTCCTGTCCAAGAACCACAAAAGCTCACCAGAAGTGACAGGGTGCATCTCTGGTTACCCAGAGCAGTGCTACTTCACATCAACAGTTTCTTGGCATCTGCTATTAAGATGGCAGTGCCTAAAGCACCTCTGCTCACAGTATAAGCAAAATCTGGATACTTTTTCTTTTTCCCTTTTAGGAAGAAATTTCAAGGCAGAATGTTTAAATTATCCCAAGCCTGTGTCATACTTGGCACAGAAAGATGAAGGAGTGGGAGGAAAATACCCCAGTGCTCCTTAGCAACTGTCAGACCAACATCACCTTGAACCTTTCCTCCTTAAGCCTTAAAACATGTATATGGCTTCTGTACTTTTAAGTATTTTCTATAACTTCTCTGTGAGAAAAATATATGCTTTATTTTTAAGAAAAAAAACTTCACATTTTAATTTTCTTTAGAGGTTTCTTGCCCCATTATCTGAACTAGCCTTGAATTCCTGGACCAAGAGATCCTCCTGCCTTAGCTGCCAGTGACTCAACTTAACTCAATAATGTGGACTAAATAAATTCCTGTTTGTGTAAAGGTGGAAAAATGAGTTAGTCAGTATTGCATCCTACAGGAAGTTGTCTGCTAAACAGAGGGCTCTCCTGCTCTAGGGATCTGCAGCACCATCAGAACCTGCTCCATTCACATGTCTCCCTCCAAGGAACTCACCTTCTCCCACAGAAATGCCCTTACGCTGGAAGGTTCCTTCCTGTTGCCAGAGGGCGGTAGCCTCTGGTGGGGAAGACACACATGGTGTCTCCTATTGTGGGCAGCGTGGCCCCTACTTGGTGATAAGAATCACAGTTTGTGCAGCTAGCTTTATGGAAGAATGCCCTTCCAAGGATGTTGTGTACACTACATGAGTCCCACCTATAGACTATAATGCTATTCCAAAGCTTTTGAGGTGCTGGGTCAGAATGCTATGCCAAAGCCTATTGGTTGGATTCAGGGACTAGTTCAGTTAAGCAGACCACTGAGTCAGCTTCTTCCACTGTTCATTCCACACTGAATTGTTTTCTTTAATTGATGGACTTGTCCTGTTGGAGAAAAAAAAGGGCATCTCATTTGGTTCTTGCAGAAGGTTTGGGAATTTTGAAAACTAGAACTCTATCCTATGATTCTTTAAACTTCTGAGCATAAGAATCATTTGAGAAGTTCATCTAAAGGTAGATTCCTGAGCTTCACTGCCAGACTGAGTTACTCAGGTGAGTCCTAGGAATCACGTGATTGAAGAAGCATCCATGTGACTTTGACACAAATGTGGTCTTGGAAATCACTTGGCTCCTCTTGCAAATTCTTGGAAATTGCCTGGCTCCTCGACTTAGGAGAGTATGACTCTAAAGATTGTTTCGGAAGTTGAAAAAAGTTGAAATGTGGCAGAGGGTGGGCACAAGACAAGTGTCATCTCTAACTTCTCCCATCCTGTCCGCCAGCATCACACCACTCATCTCAAGTCCCAGTTTCTCACCTGTCATAAGAGATGGCATAACTTCCCACAATCACATGATTGCAACAATACCCAAACCTCTTCCCTACATAGGCTCTTTCACCGACACTCCCTCTACGGTTGCATCTAATTCTAAGATGGTTAAACATTGGCTATGAAGTTTAGTCCTTCATACAAAATTGCTCATTTGCAGCTTGCATTTGAGTGCACATTAAAACCAAAAGCTAAACAATATAAAACACAATACAAACAAATTCACCTGTCAAATCTCCTCTTATTACTTGCAATTCAGGTCTGTAACAGCTATGACTGGTTGCCAGTAGGCCCATTGACATGAAATATATAGAACCTTGATTTTCAAAAACATACATACTTTTATACATATAAAAACACTAGTTTTTGCTTTCTGCTTCCTCCTTTATATCCCCCAAAGGGAAGGGTTGGAGGGGGCTCAAGTGATTGCTGGGAATTAAGCAGGGCAATACAATACTTTGGCAAAGATCATTCCCTGCGGTGAGAAGGGCTGTCCTGAAGATATCACCTCATCTGATACCAGCCTGAGGTTTTCATCTGAAGTACCCAACATGGTCAGCTGCTTTTCCATGGCAGGAAGATAAAGGCTGGTGTCCTCTCCATTGCTATGCTTAGGCTTTAAAGCTTCTTTCTGGCAGCTAATTTCCTTTATGATTAACACAGCCACGAAATATCTGTAAGATGGAGCTGTCCTCAGGAGTAACACAAAACCCCAGGGGACTACCCAGGCTTGCTTGCGCTACATAGTTTGACCATGTGCAATATTGAGGGCTGTCTGGATTTCATTTTATTGGTTTTTCACTTCTTTTTCAAAAATCTATAAAAATTTAAGACCTCTCTCCAGCCACAAGAGGGCTTCAGTAGCTGAGTTCCTAACCTGAGCTACGTTGGCTTCTGCTTCCTGCAGCCCTATTTCCTGTGATGTACTTTCTTGATATTTCCAACAAAATCCATTTTAATGGAATCAGACACCATCAGATCAGCTGAGTCAACCGCGGTGATCAATGGGTAACAGAGGCCAAGATCAGCCCTACACACAGCACAAATCATACTTCAAACTTGGTGGAATTACACAGATTTCTGAACTCCAATACAGACACTGCCACAGAACCATGGGCCCCAGAGGAAATTTGTTATTTTTCCTTATTGTTTGTTTGTTTGATTGATTTTTTCCTTTTTCTGTCTGGTTGAGGCTCTTTTCTTGTTTCTTACCTTTCTGTTTTCTACTACTCATCTTCTTTCTGTCTTTCCTCAACTATCTCTCTGCATTTTGTGATACTTTTATGTGAATAAACATTAGCTCTTCTTTCTGCTCACCTTGACACCCTGTCTCTTTCATTCTTTCTCTCCTGTGTTCTCCAGTTTCCCAAAACTTGGGTGATCGCCCTTTGCCCCCCAGCCTTGCTTCTACTATATTTATCCTCATTCATCTCTTTATTTTGTCTCCTATCCCTCTTAAATCACACACACACACACACAGTAAAATCACTGTACTGAGGGGAAAATCATTGAATAAAAGTTCCTGGTGTATGTTGGATTTTGTTACATAACTGTAAACTTGCTCCTATGGTTGAAGGTATCAAGTTAATAGTTACCACAGTTTAGTTCAGGGATTTAGCTCAGCAGCGTAAGTCCCTACCTTGCAAGCGCGCAGTCATTAGTTTGATCCCCAATACCAAAAAAAAAAATAGTTACCACAGTTTGTTGGAAGCTAGGCTGTGCTTGATGCTATTGTTATTGTTAACTATTTTAGCCAGAATGTCATACTGGTCACAATCAGTTTTTCTCCCTTGTATGACAATACTATGGTTGTCTAAAGTCATAAGCATCACAATTGTCCAATATCAAAGAACAGGGAGCTAAGCTGAATAGATAGAAACTTCTCATCCTTAATAAACTTGGAATGCAGGTTCTTGGGATGCACACAAAGACTAAGAGCTGCCTACACCTAAAAGAAATCCCTGAGGAATAGACATTTTCTAGGGAAGCCTTGGTGCTAGTGATAAAGTTAACTACCATAAGAATATGTAAGCATCAATGCAGAAAACAAAATAAAATTCAAAATAGAAAATGACAAGATGCAGCTGGGGATTTAGCTCAGCTGCATAAGTGCCTGCCTGGCAAGCATGCAGTTGTGAGTTCGAACCCCGGTACCAAAAAAAGAGAATGACAAGATGCAGAAGCAAAATGCAACCTCAGAACTTCAACCCACCCAGGACACTATGAGATAGAGGAAATCGAAAGCCATCAACTACAACTTATTGAAATTATAGCAGCAGAAGTGAAAAAAACAAAGGAAAAAATACCTTTCTGATGAAAAAGAAAATGACAATCAAAATGAAAGACATGAGACTAGACACAGATTTTTTAAAATAGAGGAGTTAGGAAAATAATGGAACCACTAATGTCCAACATCAGAAAGAAACGGAAACCATGCAACAGATCCAAATAGAAATCTAGGTTTTTTAAAGATCTGTTTTTATTATATAATGCAGTATCACTCCACCATAAAGAAGGATAAACTTGAGGCATTTATAGTTCAGTGAATGGATATTGAGACCATAATCATAAGTGAAATAAATTGGACACATATAAGCATATTGCATTATCTCTCAGATGTAAGATACTGAAATTGTAAATAAGAACCAAAACATACAATAGATATTGTGAAATAGGAAGAAACTGTTTAAAAGGAAAAGGGAACTAGAGATAAGGGAGAGAGAAAGGAAGGAAGGAAAAGAAGAATAAAATGGAAACAAAGCTTTGGAATGGGGAAGGGAAGAGGGTTTGAAAGGAGAGCACAGAAATGGGAAAAAAAGAGGAATCAAGACATATCATGTGCAAGTACAAATTCCATATAAGCAATATGATCATTGTGTATACCTACATTATACCAATAAACTTAAATAAAATTTTTTATATTTATATTAAAGAAGGAAATTGGGGAAATGTTTGGATTCGCAAGTGTTTAATATTTCTTAAAGTAGATGAAAATCTTTAAGGCTTTATACTCCTCAGTGGGAACATTTATAAAGACAGAATCCAGATGATATGTGAAAACTACAACTCATTTCTTAGAGTGATAGTCAAATAAGCTAGTATTCAAAGTGAGATGGAAACAAACAAACAGAAGAAATTCAGGAGATTAAATCATCAAATGTATATGCAACAGATTGAACAAAGGCAAAGATATAATATCACATCTCTAAGACAGGATTGTAGATATCTTAAAAATAGAAAAGGACTATGAAACTCAATCCAACAGCAGCAAGATGAAATAAAGAATAACATAAGATTGATTAGGTCAATCATCCAGCTGATTGAAAGTTGAAGATAGCACAAATTCCAATTAAACAACTCTTCACAAGAGGAATGGCAGAAAACTTCCCAAGCATGGATAAAGAATTAGACACACAAATAAGTGAACCATATAGAATTTCAAATAACAATGACCAAAAGAAATTTACACCAAAACATATAATAATCAAATTCCAGAAATTCAGTATGAGAACAAATAGTCAAAGCAGTTAGAGGAGAAGACAACATGTTTGAATAGAGGAGGAGTCTCGTTCAGAGAAATTCAACTAAAACATGAGTATGATGTACAATGGAGCAGCCATCAGGGCTATTACCAAAACCCCGAGAACTCCCAGTCACGGTGTTGTTAAAGTGTTTTACCATATGTGTTATTTAGGGCTGCCTGGATATCCTTTTCCCCATTTTTTTATTTCTGTCCAAAATTCCTTTAAAAATTTAAGACCTCTTTCAGCCACAAAAGAGATTCAATAACTGAATTCCTAACATGAGCTACATGTGACTCCACATCCTGCTGCACTATTATTTTGAAGAGTAGTAGAATTTTCTTTGTTACATAGATACTTCTGATTTACTTTCTTAATATTTACAAGAATATCCATTTTAATAGAAGAAAACATCATAGAGCCAAGTTTATCTAACACCAAACCATAGCATAGCATGGTGCCCAGAATACTTCTGTGGGAATGCCTCTGTTCCAGAAATTCAGTGTCACTAAAGTTGGCATTTAACATATTTTAAAAAATGGGATACTTCTTTGCCTTATTCCAAGAATGTTCTGGAGAACAACTTGAAGAATCTGACCTAGGTAGAGCCGTGATATTGTCAGCATTTGCCAGGTTTTCCTCTCTACTTCATTATTTTACCCTGAACTGTTATATCATCCTCTGTATTTTCTCACTTGATATCCTGTCGTCTATTTCGGCAGATTTTAAACATAAAGAATCCTTGTTTTTCATTAGCATTTCCTTATCATTATTTATTTCCATATTTAAAGATCCATTTTTACCAGTCTTCAACTCTACTTGTTTTTCTGATAAATTGTCATGATGGGTACAACAGGCTCTTTTCGTCTTGCTGACTTGAGCATGGCCAGCTGTGGTGATGCTGAGGGAGTGGAACAGAGCATTTCAGAAATGAAGGCTGCATTGGCAACCTGCCTGTCTCCTTCCGAGGGCTTTAGAAAGGCACACAGGCTGATCTCAGCAGAGTCCCTCAATTCCCTCTCCAGAATTAGACTCACCATTGTGGTCACTTCTGCTTTACCTACTTGATGAACAAAAAAGTCACAGTGGAAGCCTAGTTCTGACAATTTTTTCATTTATTTTTCATTCGCCACTGTTTTTATTAGTACATGTTTGCCATGCATAATGATCACATTCATCATAGGAAATTTGTACCTGTATATACCCTAATTCTTCTGTGATTCCCATTCTCCTCCCTCCACTCAATCCTTCTTCTCCCTCCTCATTTACAAAAGTTTTGTTTACACTTTTTCCTTCCATTCTCTTTTCCTAATTCCTTTTCTGTTCCTTTTCTTTCTCCTTCTGCCCTCTTGTTCCTCTTCCCATTTGAAAATGTTCTTCACACTCCCCAGTATCTGTTATTCATTTTGGTCCTTATTTAAACTTCCGTGTCAGATTTATTTCACATAAGAGAAATGAACTGGGGAGTATTGCTTGTCTTTCAATTTCACTGAAGAGTTTAAAGTTCTTGCTGAATTTAGCACCAAATCCATCAGGACATGGAATTTTCTTTGTTAGCAGGATTTTTTAAATTACTTTTTCAATTTGTTGACTGATGTTGGATTATATCTTCTTGATTCCATTCTGGTAATTCTTATACTGTAAGAATCTATCTATTTCTTCTAAATTTTTTTTATCTTATTAGAGTATAGGTTCTCAGAGTAGGTACTAATGATCTGAAATTCTGCAAGATCTATCATGATTTCACTCTTTTCATTCCTGATTGCATGGATGTGGGTCTTTTCTTTCCTTCTTTTGATAAGACTTTTTAGTCTCAATTGCATAAATGCCTGCTTTGATCTTTGTTATTTTCTCCTTCATATGACCTTGAGGTTTAACTTGTTGTTTTTGCTAGAAACTTGAGGTTCAACATCAGGTTATTTATTTATATTCAGTATGGTTTTCTGATATGGAAATTCACTGCTATAACCTTCCTTTGTAAAGCTGTTTTCACTGTGTCCCATAAGTTCTAGTATATTGTATTGACATTATTGTTCAATTGTGGAAATCATCTAATTTCTTCTTTAATTTCATCTGTGACTCATTTGTTGTTCAAGAAGGTACTATTTAAGTTACTTGTGTTTATGTCGTTTTTGTGGTTTCTCTCACCACTGGCTTCTGATTTCATTGAGCCACAATCTAATAATATGCATGGAATAATTTGAATTCATTTACATTTACTTAAGCATGCTCTATAAGCTAGTGTGTGGTCTATTTTAGAGAAAGTCCAATGTGCCACTGAAAAAATGGGTATTCTGCTATTATAGGTGGAATGGTCTGCAAATGTCTTCTAAGTCCATTTGTTTAAAAGTTTGGATCAGTTCTGATATTTCATTGATTTTTGTGTGTGTGATTGATCAGCCTATTTGTGACAGTGGGGTATTGAGGTCTCCCATTACAATTGTATTAGTGCTTGGCTGATTTTTTTATATATCCATTAATATTTGTTTTATATAGTTGGATTGCTAGTAATAGGTGTGTATATATTTATGATTGTTATCTCTTTTCCTTGGATTGTTCCCTTAACAAGTATGCAGTAACCTTCTTTGTCTCTTCTGATAAGTCTTGGTTTGGTATCCACTTTACAAATCAAAGAGCTACTCCTGCTTTTTTCCAGGTTCCTGCTGTATGATGTATTGTCTTCCATTTTTGACTATCAGTCTATGAATCTCTTTTCAGGTTAAATGTGTTTTCTTGTATGCAACATACTGTTGGACCTTGTTTCTTGATCCATTCTGCCAGTCTATTTCAATTAGTGGATTGAAACCATTCACACTGATGATTATAATTGATAGTTATTGACTTATTCTTGTGATTACACTATTTTCCTGTTGTTGGTTTCCTCCTTCCCTTCTGTTTAATTGCTTGCCTTCCTTGGTGAATTCATTCTATTAAGAATCTTTGGATTGTTGTCCTCATTGTATTTTTGTAGAATGTTCTACCAAAATTTTGGGAGGGTTGGTTTCATACTCATTAATTTCTTCATGTGTCATTTATCATGAAAGTACAGTATCTTATTTCTTCATCAGTTTTGAAAGATACTTTTGCAGGGTATGGCAATCTGGGTTGAAGTTTATTTTCTTTTAAAGTTTGAAATATTTCCCTTCAAACCCTCCTTGACTTAACTATTTGTTTGAAAAGTTTGCTGTGATTCTGATGGATTTTCCTTTATAAGTTATTTGTTTATTTTCTTGAACAGCTTTTAATATTCCATTCTTGTGTTGAATTCCTGGAATCTTAATTATTACATGCCTCACTATAGGGGTTTTTTGTTTTGTTTTGTTTTGTTTGTTTGTTTTTGTTTCTTTTCTAATCATGTCTATTTGGAATTCTACATGCCTCACATATCTGTATGTCAAATTCTTTTTCCATGCCTGGAAAATTTTCTGCTATTACCTCTATGTTTTTTGTGCTATCTTCTGATTTTTTCTCATTGATTCTAGTTACCATGCTTAAGTTACCATGTTAACTTTGTATTATACTTTTTGCATCATCTTGTCGCTGTTGGATAGATTTTTCTTGGTCCTTTTATATTTTTAGGAAGTCTTTCAGCTGATGATTGCCAACTTCAACCCTGTCTTTTACATTTGATATTCTGTCTTCACATTGGTTGAATCTGATGCATATACTTTCAGTAGAATTTTTAAGCCCTGGATACCTGTTTGAATGTTTTATGGACTCTAATTCTTTCCTCTGTTGTGCATTCATGGTTTCCATGTCTTTCCTATGCTCTTCTACTTTTTACCTGTATCTACTCTAGATTCACTAACCATTTCCTTCATTATGGTTATCATTTCTTTGTCTGTATAAGGATTTCTGTGTTGTTTTGTCTAGAGACAAATTCACCTGCTTTGTTACTTCTACTTCTACCACTTCAGAAAATTCAGTTGGGTAGCTTTTGATTTCTTTCAGCTCATTGATCATTCTAGAACATTCTAGAAAAAGAAATGAAGACAAAAATCCCAATTCTTAATAGAATGAATCCATCAGGAGGGCAAACAATTAAACACAAAGGAGGAGTAAAACAACAACAGGAAAATAACATAACAACAAAGATAAATCAGTACTTTTCCATTATAACCACCAGTGTTCCCTCTGGACTTGCTTTGAGTGATCTGGGTGCTTTGGATTGCACCCTACTTCCATGTTTTCTCATTTTCTGTTTGTTGTTGTCATTATTTTTTGCATTCAGGTTTGTAAATTGCTTATAGTATGTAGTTGTATTACTAATATTGAGACCTCTCTAAGTGATGACTACTTTTGCAGAAATATTTTCCAGGCTTTTGTCTTTTGAGTCTTTCGCAAGATCCTACTTCTTCTGTTTACTAGAGATGAAATGTTGCAGCCTGTTTGGCCTAGAACCAAGTTCTTTGGTACCAGATTATAGTATTATTCATGTCCCCAGTCCAGGCACTGGCATGCAAGGAAGATCAATTTATAATGAGTTATGTCACCTTTGCTAAATCAAAATTATTTAACTATCTACTTAGTGAACAACTTTACCTCCTTTCACTGTAAAGCAGTATTCAGCTGTAGTAGGATATAGTTAACAACCTATAGATTCATACAATTAAATAGTATAGGTGTGGTAGCATAAAGAAAAAAGAGGAAATAGATAGATTATGAAAAATAAAGCAATGAAATATGTAAAGAGTGTGGTAAGAATGATGAAAAAGGTCCTGTTTTTTTAAATTTTATTTTACAGGTCCTGCCACCAGGAACTTAGCGGAAGCCTGCATCAGGAGTAGGCTGCCTGGAACCTCCACCGTGGGCCCGCCCTGCCACCAGGAACATCGAGGAGTCCTGCCCAAGACTGAAAACTGCCCTGGACTGCTTCAGCTGGGCCCACCCTCCCACCTGGAACATCAGAAGACCTCGGTGGGCTCCAGTTAGTGTGAAAAAATTTGGAATTTTGCTCCCAGGTGGTGAACTTTGGACTACACCAGATTGACTGTATCAGTGTGGTGAGTATACCCCTAACATAGAGGTATACAGGGGATAAATAGGGCCAGTAGTAAAGCCCCCTACAACTAACCGTTAGACTTTGTTGTGTCTGAAAATAGTGTGTGTGATCCCCTCCTACACATAGAAAACACCAAGCAGAGTGAAAATGACAAAACGAAAAAGCAAAATGCAGTCTCAAACATATAGTTCACCAGAAGCAAGTATAGGAGACATTGAAATAGAGGACCCCAAAAGTAACACACCAGGAATCTCTGAAAAGATAGCAAGTGAAATAAAAAAACAACTGCATCAGGCTATAGAGAAAATCAAATTAGAAGTGGTCTCTCATGTAAAGATAGAAATAACAACTTTAGTAAAGGAGTTGTTGAATGCAGCTAAAGAAGAACTAGAGAAAAAAGTATATGAGCATGGGACTGATTGAAACTTTGAATGAACAATATAGAAAACAAGCAGAATTCATGAAACAAACTCAAAGAGACATCCAAGAAATAAAAAATTCTATTGAAAGCATACAAAACCACCTAAAAGAAGCTGAGGATAGGATTTTGGACCTTGAGGACAGGATCACAGTTAGTGATTAGGAAAGGATAGAACTTTTAAAAATAACAAAGCAGCATGAAATGACAATCCAGAAGCTTCATGATGATACAAAGAGCAACAATATAAGAATAATGGGCATTAGTGAAGATACAGGAGTCCAGGCAAATGAAATACGTATTTACAGAAATAATAGTAGAAAATTACCCAAATATGGGGACAGAATCTGATATGCAAATAAGTGAGGCATATAGAACACCAAACAGTCACAATCAACATAAATCCACACCCAGACACATAATAATTAAGATCTCAGACATACAGCATAAAAACAGAATATTAAACACTGCCAGAGAAAAGACACAACTAACCTATCAAGGAAAGCCCATTAAAATCACGGCAGACTTTTCAGCACAAACCCTCAAGTCAAGAAGAGCTTGGAGTGAGGTATTTCAAGCCCTGAAAGCAAACAACCTTCAACCCAGACTGATGTACCTAGCAAAACTCTCATTCAAATTTAATGGAGAAACAAGATACTTCCATGACAAAGAACAACTGAAGAAATTCATGTCTACCAAACCAACCCTAGAAAGAGTACTGAAAGACATACTAGACAGAGATAAAAATGACCACAATACCCAAAACAACAACAGAAAGAAACCACCAGGTAGGATAAGCAATTAAATAAGAGGAAAAGCAGAAAGAAAGAAAGAAAGAAAGAAAGAAAGGAAGGAAGGAAGGAAGGAAGAAAGAAAGAAAGAAAGAAAGAAAGAAAGAAAGAAAGAAACTGGAACAAAACATGGCAAAGTCGAGCCAGTACATGGAAATCCATATGGAGAATTCTCAGAAGACTAGGATTGGAAGCCCCATTCAATCCAGCTATCCCCCTCCTGCGTATTTTCCCTAAAGAACTGAAAAGTTCATATCACAGAGATATATGTGCACCCATGTTCATAGCTGCACAACTTGTGATAGCTAAATCCTGGAAATAACCAAGATGCCCATCAACTGCAGAGTGGATGAAAAAGATGTCCCATTGTTATACAATGGAATATTACTTGGCTATGAAAAAGGATGACCTTGAGGCCTTCATAGGCAAATGGAGACAACTTGAGACTATCCTCATTAGTGAAATAAATAAGAAC
>PVLA01004804.1:79048-98638 GCA_004027455.1 Hydrochoerus hydrochaeris
ATAAGAACTACAAGAGTAATAAAACCAAAATGTGTAATTGCTATTGTAAAAAAGAGAGGAAAAGAAAGTGCTCTAAGGGATATAACTGCATGTATGTTTGAGTGTGTAAAATAGATGACCATATTGCTGAATCTTTGTTGGATCTTTGAGCAGAACTGTTTGTAGTCTGACTGTTTGAATATTTACTATGTACCCTTTAGCTTTGTAACTTGAACTATTACATCCAGGATGACAGTACGTAATTTATAACTGATTTCTTAGTGGGGCTTTTTCTCATTCTCCTTTTTCTTTCTTTTTTTTAGAATTCTGTATTGTTGCTACCCTTTTTTCTGTTTTTTTCTTTTCTTTAAATAAAATTTTAAAAATGTATAATTGCTATTATAAAAAAAGAGGAAATAGGAAGCACTATAAAAGATATAGCTGCATGTAAGTTTAGATGTGTGGGATTGATGACCATATTTCTAGGTTCTTGTTGGATTGCTGAACAGATCTCTTTGCACCCTCACTGCTTTAGTGTCCACTCTGTGTGCTTTGATTCTGTAACTTGAATAACTATTTCTAAAAGAACAATATGTAATGTATCAACTAGGGATTTCTTATTGTTTATCTTCTTTTCTTGAAATTCTGTAATGTTTCTACCTTTTTCCTGTTTTTTTTTCTCTTTAAATAAAAAAAGTATAATTGCTATTGTAAAAAAGAGAAAATAGGAAGTGCTATAAAAGATATAACTGCATGTATATTTATGTGTGCAGGATTGTTACCCATATTTCTTAGTTCTTATTTGATTGTTGAACAGATCTGTTTGCAGTCTCACTGCTTGAGTGTCTATTTTGTGTGCTTTAATTTTGTAACTTGAACAACTATTTCTAAAAGAGCAATATGTAATTTATCAACTAGTAATTTCTTACTGTTTATGTTTTTTTAATTCTGTAATATTTCTCTCCTTTTTCTGTTTTATCCCTTTAAATAAAAAATTTTTTTAAATTTTTTATTTTACAGAGAATAAAACAAAAGAGGATAGAACAATGCAAATCAAAACAGAACAACACAAGCAACACAGCACTTCACAAGACAACTGGATATCAACAGTAGCTACCATAATATCTCTTTCTTTGAAATAGTTGAGCATAGCTTTACACAATAATATCAAACATAACAAAATAGAATAAAAGCATTCAAGAGAATGAAACTATTACAAGGCATTCTGAACCAAATAACAGAAGATGAACAATGGTTACTATAATATGTCATTTTCCATAAAAAATTTTGTTTATATTACACATATTAAAATCCAAAAAGACACAACATGATAGAATCAATGGAAATAGAAGAAGAAAATCATTGTAGGACTTCAAAGCAAGATGATACTAAATCAGCAATGGCTGCAATAATGTCTTGTTTTCTTCAAAGTAGCTGTTCATACCATCACACCTAATAAGGTCAAACAAAACAGAATAAAACCATTCCAACCAATGAATGAAAACATTATAAGGCTTCAAAGCCATATAATGGGAAACCATGATTACCACAGAATCTTATGTACTCTTAACATTTCTTACACTAGGGAGACTATACAGTATTTATACATGTGAGTTTGATTTATTTCACTTATGACTATAGTCTTGAGTTGCATGCATTTATTTATAAATATCTCAATGTGATCATTCTTTATAGCTGAAAAGTAATCCATTGTATAAAAGTACCCATTTTTTATCCATTCCTCAGTTGATGGGCACTTAGGTTGTTTCCAAGATCTGGCTATCACAAATTGTGCTGCTATAAACATAAGTGCCCATATATTACTGTGGTAAGATGTTTTTAGTTCTGGGAATATGCCTAAGAGTGGAATAGCTGGGTCAAATGGGACCTCCAATCCCAGCTTTTTGAGGAATCTCCAGACTGACCTCCACAGTGGTTGCACCAGTCTACACTCCCACCAACAGTGCAGAAGTGTTCCTTTTCCCCCACAGCCTTTCCAGCATTTATTGTTGGTAGTTTTGTTGATCCTGGCCATTCTTTCTGGAGTGAGATGGAATCTCAGTGTGGTTTTAATTTGCATTTCTCTAATGACCAATGATGATGAACATTTTTTCATGTATTTATTTTCCATTCGTATTTCTTCATCTGAGAATTGTGTGTTCATCTCAGATGCCCATTTTTGGATTGGGTCCTTGAATTTTGGGGGTCTGATTTTTTTAAATGCTTTATAAATTCTAGACAAAAGTCCTTTGTCTGAGGGACAGTTCGCTAAGATTTTTTTCCCAGTTTGTGGGCTTTCTTTTCACTCTGCTGGAGATTTCTTTCAACATGCAGAAACTCTTTAATAAGACATGATCTCAGTTATTGATTCTGGGAAGTATTTCCCGTGCAGTTTGGTTCTTGTTCATAAAATTCTCTACCTACCCCTATGTCTTCAAGATTTTTACCTTCCAACAGATTGACTGTTTCTGTTTCAATATTTAGAATTTTGATCCATTTAGACTTTAGTTTAGCACATGGTGATAGGCATGGGTCTAGTTTTAGTTTTTGGCATAGGGATAGCCAGTTTTTCTTTATTTATTAAAGAGATTGTCGTTCTTCCAGAGAACATGTTTGGCTCCTTTATCAAAGATAAGGTGGTTGAGTGTGTTCACAGTTGTATCTTCTAGTCTATTCCATTGATCTTCAGGTCTGCTTTTATTCCAGTACCATGTTGATTTCATTACAGTAGCTTTGTAGTATAACTTCAAGTCAGGGATTGTGATGTCTCCTGCCTTGGCTTTGCTGCTTAGAATTGCCTTTGCAATTCTAGGTCTCTTCTGGTTCCAGATGAATTTTAGGAGTGATTTCTCTAGAACTATGAGGTATGTTAGTGGTATTTTCATTGGGATTGCATTGAATCTGTATAACAATTTTGGGAGAATGACCATTTTTACAATATTTATTCTTCCTATCCATGAACAAGGAATGTCTTTCCATTTTCTGAGGTCCTCTTCGATTTCTTTTTCCAGGGTATTATAATTTTCCCTGTATAGCTCTTTTACTTCTTTCATTAGATTAATTCCTATTTCATTTTTTTGGATGCTAGTGTGAAGGGTGTAGCTTCTCTTATTTCTCTCTCAGTGATTTTGTTGTTAGTATATAGCAATGTTATTGATTTTTGAGTATTGACTTTGTATCCAGCTATGTTGCTGAATTTATTTATTATATCTAGGAGTCTTTCAACAGAGGTCTGGGGGTCTTCTATGTAGAGTAGCATGTTGTCTGCAAATAATGATAGTTTAACTTCCTCTTTTCCTATCTTTACTCCTTTTATTTCTCTCTCTTGTCTAGTTGCTCTGGCTAGTATTTCCAGTACTATGTTGAATAGGAACAGTGATAAGAGACATCCTTGTCTTGTGCCTGATTTTAAAGTAAAGGCTTTCAGTTTTTGGCCATTTAATATGACACTGGCTGTTGGTTTGTCATAGATGGCCTTTATCATATTGATGTAGAGACCATCTATTCCAATTCTCTGTAAGGTTCTTATCATGAGTGGGTGTTGGATCTTATCAAAGCTTTATCTGCATCTATAGAAATGATCATGTGATTTTTACTTTTGGCTCTATTGATATGGTGGATTACATTTATTGATTTACATATGTTGAACCATCCCTGCATGCCAGGGATGAATCCCACTTGGTCATGGTGTATAATCTTCTTGATGATTTGCTGCATCCTGTTTGCCAATATTTTATTGGGAATTTTTCCATCTGTTCATTAGGGAGATTGGCCTGTAGTTCTCTTTTTTAGTTGGGTCTTTCTCAGGTTTTGGTACTAGAGTAATATTTGCTTCCAGGAATGACTTAGGAAGAACTGCTTCCCTTTCAGTTTCATTGAAGAGTGTGAGGAGTGTCAGCATTAAGTCTTCTTTGTATTTCTTGTAGAATTTGACAGTGAATCCATCTGGGCCTGGGCTCTTCTTTGTTGGTAAGGACTTAATTACATTTTCAATTTCATTAATAGAAATTGGGTTATTCAGCAGTTTTACATCTTCTTGATCCAGCTTTAGTGGTTAATATGCTTCTAGGAATCTTTCCACTTCTTCTGTGTTATAGAACTTATGAGAGTAGAGGTTTTCAAAATAGGTGTTGATGATCTTCTGTATTTCCATAGGGTCGGTAGTGATTTCACATTTTTCATTCCATGTTGCATGAATTTGAGTCTTTTCATTCCTTTTTTTAATTAGGTTGGCTAGGGGCTTATCAATTTTATTTATTCTTTCAAAGAACCAACTCATTGATTCTTTGTATTATTTTCATAGTCTCTATTGCATTAATTTCTGCTCTGATCCTTATAATTTCCTCCCTTCTTTTGGCTTTGGATTTGGCTTGCTCTTCTTTTTCTAGCTGTTTGAGGTGTAGTATCAGGTTGTTTATTTATGTTCATTCTGTTTTCCTAATGTGGGGATTCAGTGCAATAAATTTTTCTCTGAG
This sequence comes from Hydrochoerus hydrochaeris, assembly GCA_004027455.1. Taxonomy (NCBI): domain Eukaryota; kingdom Metazoa; phylum Chordata; class Mammalia; order Rodentia; family Hydrochaeridae; genus Hydrochoerus; species Hydrochoerus hydrochaeris. The sequence continues at coordinate 83,503 of PVLA01004804.1, forward strand.
CACTGCTTTCATTGCATCCCACAAATTCTGGTAAGTTGTATTTATGTTTTTGTTTGCTTGTAGATATTGCTTAATTTCTTCTTTAATTTCCTCTGTGACCCACTGATTGGTCAAGAGTGTATTATTCAATTTTCATGTGTTTTGGGGGTTTTTGCGGTTTCTTTTTTCATTAATTTCTAGTTTCATGGCTCTATGATTCAATAACATGCATGGGATAATTTCAATTGTTTTGCATTTACTTAAATATGTTCTGTGGGTTAGTATATGGTCTATTTTAGAGAATGTCCCATGTACTGGTGAGAAGAATGTATATCCTGATGTTGTTGGGTGGAACCCTCTGTATATGTCTATCAAATCCATTTGTTCACAGGTGTGATACAGTTCTGTTATTTCTTTGCTGATTTTCTGTCTAGTTGATCTATCCTTTTGTGTCAATGGTGTGTTAAGGTCCCCTGTTATAATTGTGTTATTGCCTATTTGATTTTTCATTTCTGCTAATACTTGCTTTGTGTAATTTGGTGCTCTGGAATTTGGTGCATATATATTTAAGATTGTTACCTTTTCCTCTTGCAGTTTTCCCCTAACTAGTATGTAGTGAGCTTCTTTATCTCTTTGGACTATTCTTGGTTTGAAGTTCACATGGTCTGCAAACAGAATAGCTACCCCCACTTTCTTTTTTTTTTTTTTTGAGTTCCTGTTGCATGGAGTATTGTTTTCCATCCTTTGACTTTCAGTCTATGAGTTTCCTTTTGGGTTAGATGGGTTTCTTGTAGACAGCATATGGTTGGACACTGTTTCTTGATCCATTCTGCCAGTCTGTTTCTTTTAATTGGTGAATTGAGGCCATTTACATTAATGGTTATAACTGTTATGTATCATTTTATTGTTGACATGTTATCTTTTTGCTGTGTACCTTTATCTTTCCCTTCTGTTTAATTGTCTGTCTTGCTTAGTGGTTTTTTTTCCTATGTGTATCTAGAATGTCTGAGTATTCTTTGAAGGGTTGGTTTGGTGATCATGAAGTTCTTCAGCTGCTCTTTGCCATGAAAGTATCTTATTTCTCCGTCCATTTTGAAGGACAGTTTTGGAGGGTACATCAGTCTGGGTTGGAAGTAGTTTTCCTTTAGGGTCTGAAATATTTCACCCATGCTCTTCTTGAATTCACTGTTTGTGAAGTCTGTTTTTTTTCTTATACTGTTCATTCAGGGATTCTATGTGTTTGCTTTGTTCCTCTAATTTTTTAGCTGTGTCTTCTTTAGATGCATTCAGTATCTCTTTTGCTACTTTTATCATTTCTTCTTTTACCTGGGAGATTACTTCTGATTTAAGTTCCTTTATAGATTCCCGTACTTGCTTCTTTATTTCAGTTGATATCATTTCAGGTATTTCAGGTGTATGACTAGTATTTTCTTCTATATATGTGGTTCCCAGGCTTTCTTGGGATGGGCTGGAAGTTTGAGATTCCATTTTGGTCTTTCATTTTGTCATTTTCTTATATTTCTGTGTTTCAAGCGATGTTCCAAAACTTTCCCTGGGTGTGTTGGAAATCACCTCCTGCACCCTCAGCTCCTGGGACTCACGGGCATTGGCTCCCCTGGTTGAATGAAAGTGGCTGGGCATGGTCCACTCAAGCCTGTGAAACCTCTCCAGGCTAGTCCAGTGTTCTAGGGCACTGGGTGGGCACTCAAGCACCAGGAATGATGTCCCAAACTCTCCAGGGCCAGCACCAGCAAGCTGGAACTCCTCTCACAACCACACGGGTCTAATTCCCCATCTTGCCACCAGCCTGGCCCCCAAAAACAGGTTCTGTCAAAGAGTAAAGGGAAGTTAGCAGTATTGGATAATAGTAATGAAGATGAGCAACTAGCAAATGACAAACAATAGAGAGTGGAAAATAAACTACGAGAACAGAAAATAAGAAAAAATACTGAGAACAAGTTGAAAGAAGCAAAGTGAAAAAAAGAAGAAAGTGAGAAAAGAAGAAAGAATGACAATTTAAAAAAAGCAAAGTAGTATTTAAAATGGGGGGACAAGAAAATAGGTGGTAAAACCTAAACCTCCAACAAACAAAAATAACTAGTGAAAAATCAAAGTGTACCAATCAAGAGGAAAAAGGAGGAGGAGGAGGAGGAAGAGAAGGAAGAAGAAGAGGAGTAAGTGGAGGGAGGGGAAAGGGGGAGGAAAAGGAGGAAATAAAGGAGGAAAGGAGGAGAAAGTTTAGCAAGAGGAGGAGAAAAAAGAGGAGGAGGCAAATTGCTATGAATTTTCGGAAGAGTGTTTTCTTCCCGGGCCAGTAGTCTTTAATCTTACAAGTTACGTTCCTTTTTACCTTTCCTTACAGTATGCAAGTCTGTATGGAGGTTACTTAGTTTGAAAGGACCTCTCTCTACAATACCCTGTCTGTGGCAGCTGTTCAAGCTGGGGACTCAGACCAAGAAGGCATGGAGCATTGGTTCTGAGGCTCCTGTCATACATTCCTACTGGTTGGGAACTGACACTGGTTATCCAATGTATATTCCATTGGCCATGGGACAGGTTCATGACACCATTCAGAGGCTCCTGTAAGTTCGGGGTACTCAGAGGAGAAACAAGTCTGCCCAAGACTAACATGAAGAGATTTCTGCAGACCCAGTGAGGGTGTAGGGCACTGGGTGGTGACTCACATGTGTCCGGAATACCAGACAGAACAGGTAGGCACTTAACCCTTGCAGCTTAACCAGGCAGAAGACTGGCCTATTGTGTTAGGCAGAAACTATGCCTGGGACTCTGGCTGTGGTGGGTTAGCTAATGATCAACTTTTAACACCCAGATGCACTGAATCAGTGTGGTCCTGGGTGTGAACAGCCCACCTGAAGATTGTTGACAACAGCATGAAAAGAGAACTAGAGGGGAAGATGTTGTGCTGTTGATTCTTCTAGAGAAGCTTGTCGCACTGGTTTTCCTGATATGAACTCAGCTGCTCTCATCACCAGAGGAGCTCAAGTCTTCACTGTCCCTGAGCATGGCTACAGTTCTTTTGGAGGGAGCTCTAGTCCTTGCTTTGAGTTTTTTTTTTCCTGGCTCCACTGCTGATCCTAAAGCCTTCTGGCACAGATCCTTCATCCCACTGGTGCAGACTTTATAGCTTTCACCACCGACCTTTGGGCCTTCCCAGCACAAATCCTTGAAACAGACTTCCCTGGGACATTGCTGTGCACTCTAGGTCTTCAGCTGGATTCATGCAGAACATTGCCATGGATGGGATCCAGGTCCTCCTCTGGACTCTTTGAGCCTCTAGTGTGTGGTCAGACTTCCTGCACTCTTGCATTTGACTCTTTGGGTGAAGATTATAAAATAATCCTATAAATTATATGTTCTGTGTTAAATCCTTCCCCTTGCAAACCCTCACTTCTGGCAGAATGCAGGGTGAAGACTCTGCTGTTCCCAGAGTGGAGGCAGTGCTCCTGCTGCTGAATGAGACTGACATGGTCCAAACGTACCAGCCAGAGATTTACACAGGCTTAGAACACCCCAACCTTAAACTCATCATTATTTTTTTTAAACTTTAAAAACAAAACAAAATGAAACAGAATAAAAATGATGCTACAGGCTTTCAAGACAAAACAATGGGAAATTAACATAAGTTAATACAGTGCCTATTGTTATTTTCAAGGTGGTTCCGATTACAAGATGTATGCATGAAAAAAATAATCAGTCAGACAGTGAAAGCACGAATTGTTCTTTTTGATGAACAACAGAGGTAAGTAGTATAATTAAACTCACCATTCTGCCTTAGCTTTCTGAGTGCTGGGTTGAGGGCCAAGCACTGCTGTGACTGAGTCATTCCATAAATACTTTTGAATGACTGCATGAGACATTGGACCCCTTTCCAAAAGAGAGTCTGTGGGAAAGCTTCCTTCTGGATAGGGGCTCAAACTGGGGAAGATTTTGAAGTCTTGGGGGATACCAGGTCCCTCCCTGTGTGTTACCAGGAGCCAGGTCTCTGAGGGGAAAGGGTGAGGACCAACCATAGAGTGTGCTCTCAAAGTACCACTTGAATATGACATTCTTCTCCACATAAACAATGGCAAACTGATTGTAGTCTGTGGCTGCCACTCTCATGATGTAGCTCAGGGTTCCACGTTTCCCTGCAGTGTAATTGGTGAGGGTCATTCCTGCCCTGGCTGGGATGACAGGACTGTCCCCATATTTGCTGACCAGTCAGGAGTGGTGACTCTCCACAGAGGAGCAACTGGGTAGAGACTCTTCCACCTGAATCCCAACCTCAGTTGCTTCACCACCACCACCACAACCACCACTCAGGACTCATGAAACTGTTGAAAGTGAACTGGCCTGGCTCCTCATATTGGACAAGAGTTCTCGTGGATTGTTAACAGACCTGGTCTCTGTGAGTGAGAAATAGAGGAGTCTGAGAAGGGAGTTGTCCCCATGGATCCCCATGGGCTGGCGGAAGTGTAGCCAAGTTTACTATGGATTCTGAGGCCCTACTCCAGATGAATCCATGCCAGCTTGTCCCCCACCATGCCAGGGAACCTACATGGTTCAGTCTGTACCCCTGGGTCTTCCCCACTGAACCTCTGTCTGTCTGTTACAGGGGCTGCTTGAGCCTCTCTAGGCCTCACTGTCTCCTCTGCTGCCTGCTCATGGGAGAGGGCAACTGTTTGTCATGCACAGAACCAGGCACTGTGCCTTCTTGTTTGCTCCTTCTCATTCCCATTTCCCAGTATTTACTATGACATTCACTACACTACATACCAAGCACAGTTTTGGCCTTGGAGCCAAACTTCATCTTTTCATGAGTGCACTCAATCCCTGAACCCCATAGCATAGATGTGACCCTGAACCCTCATATACCCAGTGACCAGAGCCAGAATTCATTGCAAATAAAAGATCCTGGGCACACCGCCTCTGCATACCACAGCTAAACCCTTTCACTGTGACCCTAAATCCTCAGATGCCCTGAGTTCAATCCAACCAGTGCCTACATCCAGAAGGGTTCCAAGTAAAAGAACCCAGGTTCAGCCCTCCTAATCCTCATCTTCCCCACTCTGTCATCTCTGAACTGGAACTGCACAGCCACACCTTCGTTCCTATCCTCCTCTGCTAAAGTTGTACCCAGATCTTGGGTCTTGCAGGAGCTGAAGGCCCTGCCTCAGATAGGATGCCCCAGAAACTGACCTGTGAAAGCTTCCCTCACTGTTCCTCATCAGCCCCTGAGGGATGGCCACACTGGTGGTCACTGCTGTGCTGCCTCCTTAGGAGAGGCACTGACTCAGAGTCCACCAGCCCCTGCTGTGAGCTCCACATCTCCTGTTTTGTAGGTGTGGTGCTTATAGTGGTGATTGAAACCAGGACTATAGCACTTAGCTGCATCTAACACTTTTTAAATGTTTATTTTGATGCAGGTATGGCTAAGTGGTCCAAGACTGCTTCAAATTTGTGATCTTCATGCCTCAGTCTCTGGAGTTGACCATGCTAGCATTATAAGGAGGTTGGCTCCTTTGGAGTCACTTCCTCCAAGCCCTAAATGGAGGCCTTGGTTCAAAATCCAAGTAGATCCAGAGTCCCTCCTTCCCTCTGGGACACCATATCTTCTATCTTGTTTCTAATGCCTGTGTTTATTTGTGCTGGAGCCACAGTGCATGTTGATGAAAGAGATGAAGGAAGATGGGGTACAGGGTGGTGAGATGAATGACAGTATCACTCAGTTTTGGTCACTCTTTGACTGTGACATTCAACTGCCTATCAGACCCTCAGTTGGTAGAGGTAGTGGCTTCACCTGAGCAGTGTGGTGTTCTCGTTGAAGCTGTGGTCCTCATTCAGCTCATAGTCGATGCTGTACATGGTTAAATTGCATTTGTTTCCATTTCGAATTGTGTTCTTTGCCACACCCAATGCGTACCGCTTACCCTGGAACTTCAAGGGGCTGGTAAAAGGCAGAGCCCAAGGATGGCCCCCGAGGTACCCCTTCCATGTTGTCCTTCCCGATGTCTCTGGGCAATTCCCTGTGCAGCTGTGCCCAGGGATGGCCCTGCAGTGAGAATTGGCCATTAGCTTGGCTCTCCCTAGATTAGGGTGTGCTCTGAATGAAGAGGTGGCTTTGAATTTTCATGATGGCAAGTAGAGTGTTTGCCTTCTAGAGCTTGAGTGTTCTTGGCTGTGGAGAGGGACTGAAGATGTCTCCACCTGACATGCTCTAGGCCTTGTTTCCCTGAGTCCTGCCTCTGAGGCCTTTGGTCCCTCCTCTCCTGTATTCCCATTGTCTGTGTCCCATAGGCCCACCCTGTATCTGGCCTTCCCATCCCCTTACCTGGCTATCCTGGAAGTCTGGCTTTAGTGGGACATTGAGCAGTGATGGATTCAGTTTCCTGTTAGGAGAAGCACCTTGGGCCTTGATCTGAATGGCTACCAGGAGGATGAAGACACACACTGGAGATGCAGGGCTGTGATGTCAGAGCAGCTGTTGAACCTGGGAGTTGTGGGAGAAGGAAGATGAGTGCTGAGAGGGACAACCAGGAGGAGCTATTTGTAGGATACCTGGCTTCAGCCTGCTCTCTGGTGGGACAATCCCATCCTTAGCTAAATCCAGGAAGTGTGAGTCAATTGCCAGCAACTTCATTAGAATTTCGTGGGAAATGTCAGCACCTTCCCCCCAGTCAGGATTATGCAAGGTAGAGAGAGGAGAAGGAGATAGATCACAAGAAGGACATTCCCAGAGTCAGCAGTCACAGGTATAATGCATGGTCTACATGCTTGCTGCAACTCTTCCCTTTATCTCATTGTCCCTGGCTCAGCAGCTTGGGTCTGGCCCTGTATGCTAGGGATGAGACTATGTGTGGAGGTCCCCTTGCTGTACCCCTTAAGGAGAAAAGACTAGGTCAGGCATATTGAAGCAAGCCTGTAACCTTAGCATTAAGAGTCTGAGCAGGATTTCCATACATTTGAGGTCAGCCTAGGCTATATAGTGAGTTCAAACCCATATTCAATGACATTGAGAAGTGTCAGAAGAATCCAAAGTAATAGCAGCAGGAGAAGGAGGAGGAGAAAGAGTAGGGGAAGACAAAAGGGAAGGGGAGGGGGTGTGGAAGTAGAAAAAGATGAAGATGAAAAAGAAGAACAAAAAATGAAGAGGACAAAAAGAAGAAGGAGAAGAAAATAAGAAAAAGAGGAGAAAGTGCAGATTTCTGCTCTAACAGGCTGCTGTGCTGCTTCCTTGTTCTTGTACTCACCAGTGCAGTCTAGGGTAGCACATAGTGGACATTCTGTACAGGGAAGATCAGGATGCCTCCCTGAGCCTTGCTCCCAGCCTTCACAGAAGCCCCAGGATATGCCCTTGACCCCTTCTTGTCTTCTACATTTCCAAACAGTTTGTGGAAGCACACTGCACAGAAGGGCCTCCGAGGGACTTGACCACTCCTGTGAGCCCAGCAGGTGGATGTCTGGAGCCAGGTCCATGAGCCCAAGTGCTGAAGCTATAATTGAGTTCACAGCATACTCTAGGCTGGGGGACCAAATGGGGTAAGCACCCATGTAGGACAAAATGAGCTGTACTCTGCTAATATGTACAGCACTTGTTTTGGGTTATCGGGTGCCAGGATTTTGTCTTGTCCTTGAGAGATCATTCAGATCAACCCTTGCCTTCTGGTAATGTCCTTGGTCCATGGACTTCAGTAACTCAAGCCTAGACTCAGAAATGTCCCTGAGATGACTAACTCTAGGCTTGTCATAGAGGTAGGAAGTTTCCACAATGGGGCTCTGGCCAGCATCCTGGCAAGGTAGTGATATCTCAGGTGCCATAAGTGTCCCCCTGAGGTGGCTCACCCATGAATGCAGCCACTTACAATGTGTTGAACCTAGGGTGGGATTGAGGATTTTCTGGCTTTATATGGGTCTGAAAGAGCCTGAAATGGTTCTACCTATCTCCTGCTTAGGCCTAGACTGGGTTCTCAGTGCTGAGCCCCAAGGGATAGGACTTTAAAGGGACTTCTGTGATTTTGGGTAATCCCCAACCCTACAACACAGGGCCCTGAAGCACAAGCCTACTCCAGCTCAGTTGGATGATAAGACAGGAAGTGAATCTGAGCAAATCTGCAGCCACCAGAGCCTGCCACTCTCCCACTCCCCTCTCTACTCCCAGCCCTAGTCTCTCCATCTCCACTACTCTCTATAATGTTGAAAAGTATCATCACCAGGTCAGAGGTGCACATGTCTCTAATCCCTGCACTTTTGGAAGCAGAAGCAGGAAGTTTTCAAGTTAGACCTACGCCTAGATACCTTTGAAGGCTTCTGTCTCAAAAAAAAAAAAAAAAAGAGGAGCACTCACTTTCCTTTGTTCAATAGCATAAAGGTCTAGCTTGTTGTGTTTTGGGGCACAATATATTTTTTTGCCTTTTTTGAGATGAGGTCTCACAATGCAGTTCAAGCTGGCCTTGAGCTCACTTTGTAGCCCAGGCTGATCTTGAACTTGCAATAATCCTCCTACCTCAGTGTCCTGAAAGCTGGGATTACAAGCATGTGCCACCATACTTGGCTTGGGCATTATATTTATGACTTGTTGCTGTGTCGTTAATGTTAGATTTGCATGAGAAAGAATTACTTTCTTTTAAAATTCTAATTTGATTAATATTTACATATCTTCTTTAAAAGATAATCAATGTATTCCAAAAATTCAAAAGATAGGTCAATATTTTAAGCTTCACAGTTGATAAGCTTACCCCGTGGTTTTCTCATGTAAAACAATTTTTTATCTTTCAAAATATGTAGAGGACGAACTTCTCTTTGACAGTACACATTTGACTCCTATAATGTCAAGACAGAAAATATTTAATACATACATGTAATGTACATCTTAGCTTCATTTTGAAAGAGACTTGGGTTTGTCTCAGTGGCTATACAACATTAAGATCCAGAGACATTATGCTGGTTCTGGTCCTTCTGTCTTTAACACTATCAACAGTGTTAAAGAATAAACCAGGCCTTATCCTTAGAAGAAAAAGTTTAATGTGATTAAATTTGTGAACATCTCATAACAAAAGTGTGATCTTTCCCTTCTTTTTATCAAGTTTATTGGTACAATTTAGGTACACATCATAATCGCACTGATTATAGGGCACTTGTATTTGTACATGATACATCCTGGTTCATTTTTTTCAAAGTGCAATTTTAAGCATGTGTACATTATAACATCAGAACTCAGTGCCATACTAAGTAAGTTCTTTGGAACACCAATAGAAAGAATCCACCAGGAAGGCAATTAAACAGAGGGGAAAGACAGGAAACAAAAAAACAGGAAAATAATATGATAAGCATAAGACAATACATATCAGTTATAACCATCAGTGTAATAATTCATCAATCAAAAGAAATATACTGGTAGGATGGATCAAGAAACTGGATCCAACAATGTGTTCCATAAAAGAATCACACTTAACTAAAAAAGAAATTCATAGACTGAAAGTCTGAGGATAGAAAACAATACCTCATGTGAAAAAACCCAGAAAATAGTAGGGGTAACTATTCTATTTGCAGTCAACATGAACTTCATGCCAAGACTGATGAAGAGAGATAAAGAAGATTACTATGTATTTGGTAAGGGAAAACTTCAAGAAGAGACAACAATAGTGTATATACCAAATTCTGCCACACCCAACTATATAAAACAAATATTAACAGTCATAAAAAAATCAAATAACCACTAACACAATTGTAGTGAGGGACCGCAATACCCCACTGTCACAAACAGATCAAGTAGACAAAAATCAACAAAGAAATAGTGGAACTATTCAAACTTGTGAAGAAATGGACTTAGTAGATGCCTACAAAAGTTCCACCCCATATCAGACTACAGATTCAACTCAGCTATTCATGGGATTTTCTGCAAATGACACCATATATTAGCCCATAAAAGAAGTTTAAGTAAATGCAAAAGAATTGAATTATCTCGTGTTTATTATCAGATTATAGTGCAATGAAATTGCAAGTCAATGGCAAAGGAAACCATGAAAATTCCATAAATGCATGGAAATTAGATAACACCTTACTGAACAGTCAATGCATCAAGATGAAATTAAAAAGGAAATTAAGCAGTATCTAAAATTAAATGATAATTCCAATTCAATGTAAAAGAACTTATGGCACAAAATGAAAGCCATCCTAACAGAGAAATTTATAGTGGTGTATTCTCAAATCAGGAAACTCAATGAGCTCAAATAAATAACCTACCATTGAACCTCAAATCTCTATAAAAAGAAGAACAAGTCAATCTCAAATCTTGAGAAAGAGAGGGAATTACAAAAATCAGAGCATAAATTAATGCAATGGAGGCTAAGAAAGCAATATAAACAATCAATGAATTGAATAGGTGGTTCTTTGAAAAATTATACAAAATTGACAACTTCTTAGTCAATCTTATCAAAAAGAGGAAAGAATCAATTCAAATCCTTGCAATTAAGAGTTAAAAGGGTGATCACTGGTGACCTCTTCCTCCAACTGGATGAAAGTACAGGTGACACTTTACCCAATCCAGAGGACATCAGGGGACTGTCAAGAATACAGGTGACATCTCTTTCCACCCAGATGTGCCCAGGTGGGCTTGTGAGAGTGTGGTGGGCCCTACCTCCAACCAGAGGACCGTAGGCAGCCTGCAAGAGTACCAGTGACCTGTCCCTCCATTAAGAGGACCTCAGTGAGTGAATGAGAATGCAGGTGACCCCTCCATCTGGAGGACCTCAATGGGAATGCAAGAGTGTTGGTGACCCCTCTCTCCATCCAGACTAACATGGCTGGGCCTGCGAGACTCCCACTGGCAAAATAGGACACCAGATGAGGTGCATACCATGGACATGTGGGTCTGATGGCCTGGAGAAGTCTGAAGCTGTAGTAACAATATGAGTTAAGGATTGATTCACATTTATACTTCTAGGCTAGTCAACCTGGCAAGAATCCAGGACTCATCTAACTGGCCTGCAGGAGTAATTCAGGTGACTGTCCCCTCCCCTACATTGTGAGACCTGGCAACTGCGTGAATTCCAGTCATACGTAGGACCCTGACTAAGATGCATATGACAGACAAGTGACACTAGCAAGATTAAAAAGACTGAAATATGAACCAAAAGGTGAAAACAAGAAGACAAAAAACAAAATGCAATCTCATACACCCAGCCTGTGCAGAACAAGTACAGGAGACATCAACATAGAAGAAACTGGAAGATATGCACCTGAAATTTCTGTAAAGAAACAAATCCACAAGGTTATAGAGGAAGTTCAATCAGAAATAATCTCTCAGGTAAAAAAAAAAGAAATGACAACCTGAATGAAGGAATTGCTCAGCATAGCTAGAGAAGACATAGATTTAAAAAAATTCAGGAGCATGGGAAAACGATGGAAACCTTGAGTGAATATTATAGGAGAGAAATAGAATGCATGAAACAGATTCAAAGACATATTCAGGAAATTAAAAATTTCACTGAAATCTGCCAAAACTGCTTGAATGAAACTGAAGATAGATTTTTCAGTCCTTGAAGACAGAGTCACAGATAGTAATCATAAAATGCAAGGTCTTTTAAAAATAACAAAGGCCCATGAAATAACAATTCAATAGCTCCAAAATGATGCAAAGAAAAACAGCGTAAGACTGATAACTATCAATGAAAACATAGGAGTCAATGCTATTATGATCCACACAGTCCTTGAGGTTAAAGGACTCTAAGAGGATGAGAAAATAAAAAAGTGACAAATCTGGGGTCAGGTGGAGCCCTTACTCTCTGTCTGGGAGAAAAGCAACTGCCATCTAACTGTAGGGGCATTTACTCTGTTGTCCTAGCAACCCATTGTTCAGATTGTCTTGGGGCTAGGTATTCTCTAGGCTGAAGTAGCTTCTCACATGGCTTGCCCCAGGCACTCTTTGTCACTGGAATGGCCATGTCCTAGCCTTGCACATATTGTCAATTTCCAGTGTCAACAACTCCTAACATGATATAAATGACATTTGAAAACTATTTGCAGAAAATTTCCAACTATGGGAACAGAATCTGATATACAGATAAGTGAGGCATAAAGAAATCCAAATAGACAAAACTAAAATAAATCTACAACCAGACATACAATAATCAAGATCCCAGAAATTCAGCACAAAAAACAAAATATTAAGAGCTGTTAGAGAAAATAAACAGAACACCTATCAAGGAAAGCCCATTAGAATCACAGCCAACTCCTCAATACAACACCACAAGTCAAAAAGAGCTTGGAGTGAAATATTTCAAGTCCTGAAAGAAAACAACAAGATTGATGTACCCTGTAGAACCATCTTTCAAAATTAATGGAGAAATAAGATACTTCCATGACAAAGAACAACTGAAGTGATTCAGAACCACAAAACCAACATTGCAAACAACTGCTGAAAGATGTTCTAGATAAAGACAAAAGGAACCATGATTCCCAGAGAAACAACAGAAAGAAGCCACCAGGAGCATGTGACCTTTACCCAATCCAGAGGACATCAGGGGATAACCAGTTAAATAGAGAGAAAAGCAGGAATCCAACAACAGAAAAATAACATGACATAGATAAGACAATACTATCAGTTATAACCATCAATGTAAATGGTATCGGTTCTCCAGTCAAAAGAAATAGATGACAGAATGAGTGAAGAAACAAGATAAAATAGTATGTTGTATATACAAGAAACACATTTAACTAAAAAAGAAATTCATAGACTGAAAAATCAAAGGATGAAAAACAATACTCCATACAACAGGAAACCAGGAAAAAGGAGGCACAGTTTTTGTTTGCAGACAATATTAACTTCAAATCATGAATGATTATAACATATAAAGAAGGTCACTACATACCTACTTGTTAGGGAAAAATTGTAGAAGAAGAGATAACAATCATGAATATATATGCACCAAATATGGGAGTACCCAACTATGTAAGACAAATATTTAAAACATGAAAAATCAAATAAGCAATGACACAATGGTAAGGGGAGACCATAATACCCCATTGTCACAAGAAATAAATCAACTAAACAGGAAATCAGCAAAGAAGTAATAGGCTGCCACCAGGAACTTAGCAGAAGCCTGCATCAGGGGTAAGCTGCCTGGAACCTCCACCATGGGCCCACCCTGTCACCAGGAACTCAGCGGAAGCCTGCATCAGGGGTGTAGGCTGCCCGGAACGTCTACCATGGGCCCGTGCTGCCACCAGGAACTTAGCAGAAGACTGCATCAGGTGTAAACTGCCCAGAACCTCCACCATGGGCCTGCCCTGCCACCAGGAACTCAGCAGAAGCCTGCATCAGGGGTAGGCTGCCCCAAACCTCCACCGTGGGCCCGCCCTGCCATTGGGAACATCGAGGAGGCAGGCCCAAGACTGAAAACTGCCCTGGACTGCTTCACCTGGGCCCACCGTCCCACCTGGAACATCAGAAGATCTCAGCGGGCTCCAGTTAGAGTGAAAAAATTTGGAACTTTGCTCCCAGGTGGTGAACCTTGGACTACAGCAGATTAACTGTATCAATGTGGTGAATATACCCCTAAAATAGAGGTGTACAGGGGATAAATAGGGCCAGTAGTCAAACCCCCTCCAACTTAGGTGTGTCTGAAAAGAGTGTGTTTGATCCTGTCCTACACATAGAAAACATCAGGCAGAGTGAAAATGACAAAATTAAAAAGCAAAATGCAGTCTGAAACATATAGTTCACCAGAAGCAAGTACAGGAGACATTGAAATAGAGGACCTCAAAAGTAACACACTGGGAATCTATGAAAAGATAGCTAGTGAAATAAAAAAACAACTGCATCAGGCTATAGAGGAAATCAAATTAGAAGTATTTGCCCATGTAAAGATGGAAATAACAACTTTAGTAAAGGAGTTGTTGAATGCAGCTAAAGAAGAACTAGAGAAAAAAGTATATGAGCATGGGAAACTGATTGAAACTTTGAATGAACAATATAGAAAACAAGCAGAATTCATGAAACAAACTCAAAGAGACATCCAAGAAACAAAAAATTCTATTGAAATCATGCAAAACTGCCTAAAGGAAGCTGAGGATAGGATTTTGGACCTTGAGGACAGGACCATATTTAGTGATCAGGAAAGGATAGGACTTTTAAAAATAACAAAGCAGCATGAAATGACAATCTGGAAGCTTCATGATGATGCCAAGAGAAACAATATAAGAATAATGGCATTAGTGAATATACAGGAGTCCAGGCAAATGACATACGTGAAGTATTTAAAGAAATCAACAGAAAATTTCCCAAACATGGGGAAAGAATCTGAAATGCAGGTAAGTGAGGCATATAGAACACCAAACAGTCACAATCAACATAAATCCACACCCAGACACATACTAATTAAGATCTCAGACATACAGCGTAAAAACAGAATATTAAAAGCTGTCAGAGAAAAGAAACAAGTCACCTATCAAGGAAAGCCCACTAGAATCATGGCAGACTTTTCAGCACAAACCCTCAAGTCAAGAAGAGCTTGGAGTGAGGTATTTCAAGCCCTGAAAGAAAACAACCTTCAACCCAGACTGATGAACCCAGAAAAACTCTCATTCAAATTTAATGGAGAAACAAGATACTTCCATGACAAAGAAAAACTGAGGAAATTCATGTCCACCAAATCAACCCTAGAAAAAGTACTGAAGGACATACTAGACAGAGATAAAAATGACCACAATACCCAAAACAGCAACAGAAAGAAACCACCAGGTAGTATAAGCAATTAAATAAGAGGAAAAGCAGAAAGAAACAACTGGACCATAACATGGCAAAGTCGAGCCAGTACATATCAGGGATATCCATAAATATAAATAGCCTCAATTCACCTATAAAAAGAAATAGATTGACAGAATGGATCAGGAAACAGGATCCCACAACATGCTGTATACAAGAAACACATCTGACCCAAAAGGAAACTCATAGATTAAAAGTCAAAGGATGAAAAACAGTATTCCATGCAACAGGAACCCAGAAAAAAGCAGGGGTAGCTATTCTATTTGCAGACAATGTGAACTTCAAACCTAAAATGATTAAAAGAGATAGAGAAGGTCACTACATACTTGTTAGTGGTAAACTTCAAGAGGAAGAACTAACAATTATAAATATATATGCACCAAATACAGGAGT
>PVLA01004804.1:98738-164763 GCA_004027455.1 Hydrochoerus hydrochaeris
TATAAGACAGATACTAATGGACATGAAAAACCAAATACACAAGAACACAATTATAACAGGAGATCTTAACAGCCCATTGTCACAAAGAGATAGATCAACTAGACAAAAAGTCAGCAAAGAAATAACAGAACTGAATCATACCTGTGAGCAATTGGACTTAGTAGATGTTTACAGAGTGTTCCACCCAACCACATCAGAACACACATCTTGCATTCAGCTGCACATGGGACATTCTCCAAAATGGACCATATATTATCCCACAAAACATTCTTAAGTAAATGCAAAGGTATTGAAATCATACCATGCATAATATCTGACCATAGTGCTCTCAAATTGGAAATTAATGGCAAAAGAAATTGTAAAACCTGCATAAATACATGGAAATTAAATTAACAGCCTTTTGAACAACCAGTGGGCTACAGATGAAATTAAAGAAGAAATAAAACAGTACCAACAATTCAATGAAAATATAGAAACAACATACTGTGATCTGTGGGATGCAATGAAAGCAGTGTTAAGAGGGAAATATATAGCAATAAATGGTCATATCAAGAAAACAGAACAAGCACAAGTAAACAACCTAATGCTCCATCTCAAGCTTCTAGAAAAAGAAGAGCAAGCTAAACCCAAAGCTCACAGAAGAGAGGAAACTGCAAAGATTAGAGAAGAAATCAATGCAATTGAAACTAAAAAAACCCCAAAGAATTAATGAATCAAAAAGCTGGTTTGTTGAGAGAATAAACAAAATTGATGAACCCCTAGCTAACCTTATCAAGAGAAAGAAAGAAAAAACCCATATTCATGCAATAAGAACTGAAAAGGGAGAAATTACTACAGATCCCATGGAAATTCAAAAGATCATGAATACCTTCTTTGAAAATCTCTACTCACACAGAGTGAAAAACAGAGGAAATGGACAGATTTCTAGAAACACATCAACTACCAAAGCTCAACCAAGAAGATATAGCAATTTTGAACAACCCAATATCAGCTATTGAAATTGAAAATGTAATGAAAAATTTACCAACAAAGAAAAGCCCAGATCCTGATGGATTCACAGCTGAATTCTACAAGAAATTTAGAGAAGATTTGATGCCAATACTCCTTAAAATGTTCAATGAAATTGAGAAAAAAGCAATCCTTCCTAAATCATTCCTGGAGGCAGGTATTACTCTGATACCAAAACCAGAGAAAGATCCAACCCAAAAAGAGAACTATAGGCCAGTCTCACTAATGAACATTAGTGCAATGATTCTCAACAAAATACTGGCAAATAGAATGCAGCAAATCATCAAGAAGTCTATACATCATGACCAAGTGGGGTTCATTCCAGGAAAGCAGGAATGGTTTAACATATGCAAATCAATAAATGTAATACACCACATCAACAGAGCCAAAAACAAAAACCACATAGTCATCTCAATAGATGCAGAAAAAGCTTTCGACAAAGTCCAACACATGTTCATGATAAAAACCCTTCAGAAACTCAGAATACACGGCGTCTACCTCAACCTTATAAAGGCCATCTATGACAAACCAACAGCCAACGTTATACTAAATGGACAAAAACTGAAAGCTTTCACTTTAAAATCAGGAACAAGACAAGGATGTCCACTCTCACCACTCATTTTCAATGTAGTTCTGGAAATACTAGCCAGGGCAATCAGACAAGAGAGAGAAATAAAAGGAGTAATGATAGGAAAGGAAGAAGTTAAATTATCACTATTTGCAGATGACATGATACTCTATATAGAAGACCCCAAAAACTCCATTAAAAGACTGCTAGAGGTAATAAACAAGTTCAGCAGTGTAGTTGGATACAAAGTCAATGCTCAAAAATTAATAGCATTCCTGTACACAAAGAACTCACTGAGAGAGAAATTATGGAAATATCGCCCTTTACAAAACATATAAAAAAATGAAATACTTAGGCATCGACCTAACTAAAAATGTAAAAGATCTATATGCTGAAAATTATACTACACTGAAAAAGGAGATTAAAGAGGATATTAGAAAATGGAAGGACATACCTTGCTCTTGGTTAGGAAGAGCCAACGTTGTGAAAATGGCTATATTCCCAAAAGTGTTATACAGATTTAACACAATCCCAATCAAAATACCATTGACATACCTCACAGATATAGAGAAAACACTGCTAAAATTCATTTGGAAACAGAAGAAACCTAGAATAGCAAAGGCAATGCTAGGCAACAAAATCAAGGCAGGAGGCATCTCAATTCCTGACTTGAAACAGTACTATAAAGCCACAGTGATAAGATCATCTTGGTACTGGCAAAGAAATAGACCTGAGGATCAGTGGAACAGATTGGAAGATGCAAGAACAACTACAAAGACACCCATCCACCTGATATTTGATAAAGGGGCTAAATATGCCCATTGGAGGAAGGATAGTCTCTTTAATAAATGGTTTTGGAAAAATTGGCTCTCTACATGCCAAAGACTGAAACTAGATCCAAGTCTATCACCATGCACAAAACTAAAGTCTAAATGGATCAAAGACCTCAATATTAAAACAGAAACACTAAATCTCCTGGAAGACAAGGTAGGTAGAAGTCTTGGAGACATAGGGGTAGGCAGAGAATTCATGAACAAAATGCAAACTGCACGGGAAACACTTCAAAGAATCAACAAATGGGATCTCATATTATTGAAAAGTTTCTGCACTTCAAAGGAAATCACCAACAGAGTGAAAACAAAACCAACAGAGTGGGAAAGAATTTTAACCAGCAACCCCTCAGACAAGGGACTTGTGTCCAGAATATGTAAAGAACTGAAAAACATCGAGCCCCCCAAATTCAAAGACCCTCTCCAAAAATGGGCATCTGAGATGAACACACAGTTCTCAGAGAAAGATATACAAATGGCAAATAAATACATGAAAAAATGTTCACCATCACTGGTCATTTGAGAAATGTAAGTTAAAACAGCATTGAGAGTCCACCTTACTCTGGAAAGAATAGCTGCCATCAAGAAATCAACTGATAACAAATGTTTACGAGGCTGCAGGGAAGAAGGAACACTGCTCCACTGTTGTTGGGAATGTAGACTGGTGCAACCATTATGGAAATCCATATGGAGAATTCTCAGAAGACTAGGATTGGAAGCTCCATTCAATCCAGCTATTCCCCTCCTGGGTATTTTCCCCAAAGAACAGAAAAGTTCATATCACAGTGGTATATGTGCACCCATGTTCATAGCTGCACCATTTTTGATAGCTAAATCCTGGAAACAACCAAGATGCCCATCAACTGCAGAGTGGGTGAAAAAGATGTGGCATTTTAATACAATGGAATATTAACTATAAAAAAGGATGACCTTGCGGCCTTCCTAGGCAAATGGAGACAACTTGAGACTATCCTCATTAGTGAAATAAATAAGAATCATATTTATAAATATCATATTGTGTCTCTAGTGTAAAAAGTAGGCTGGGGGTTTAGATCAGTGGCATAAGTACCTGCTTGGCAAACACGAGATTGTGAGTTCGATCCCCAGCACAAAAAACAAAATAAAACAAAACAAAAAACAAAAAAACAAAAACAAAAAGTAAATAAGAACTACAAGTGTAATAAAACCAAAATGTGTAATTGCTATTGTAAAAAAGAGAGGAAAAGAAAGTCCTCTAATGGATAAAATTGCATGTATGTTTGAGTGTGTAAAATAGATGACCATATTGCTGAATCTTTGTTGGATCTTTGAGCAGAATTATTTGTAGTCTGACTGTTTGAATCTTTACTATGTACCCTTTAACTTTGTAACTTGAACTACTACATCCAGGATGACAGTATGTAGTTTATAAATTACTGATTTCTTAGTGGGGCTTTTTCTCATTCTCCTTTTTCTGTCTTTCTTTTAGAATTATGTATTATTGCTACTCTTTTTTCTGTTTTTCTTTTTTTCTTCTCTTTAAATGAAATTTTAAAAATGTATAATTGCTATTGTAAAAAAAGAGGAATTAGGAAGCACTATAAAAGACATAGCTGCATGTATATTTAGGTGTGTGGGATTGATGACCGTATTTCTAGGTTCTTGTTGGATTGCTGAACAGATCTGTTTGCAGTCTCACTGCTTGAGTGTCCACTTTGTGTGCTTTAATTTTGTAACTTGAATAACTATTTCTAAAAGAACAATATGTAATTTATCAACTAGTGATTTCTTACTGTTTATCTTCTTTTCTTGAAATTCTGTAATTTTTCTACCTTTTTCTTGTTTTTTTTCTCTTTAAACAAAAAAAAGCCAAAAAAGGAAGTAATAGATCTGAATCAAACATGAACAAATGGACTTAGTAGATGTTTACACAGTGTTTCACCCAACAATATCAGAATATACATTTTTCTTAGTTTTGCATGTTCATGTTCTCTAAAATAGACCATCTACTAGCTCATATAACATGCTTAAGTAAATGCAAAAGAACTGAAATTATCCAATGCATATAACTGAACCAATGAAACTGGAAATTAATGACAAAATAAACCACAAAACACCATAAACATGTGGAAATTAAATAACACTTCCTGAACAAATGGGTCACAGATGAAATTAAAGAAGAAATTAAACAATACCTATAATCAATTGAAAATGCAAATACAACATACCATAACATGTGGGACACAATGAAAGCAGTCCAAAGAGGGAAATTTACAGCAGTGATGCTCACATCAGGAAATAAGAATAAGCACAGAAAAACAACTTAATGCTGTGCCTGAAGCTTCTAGAAAAACAGGTCAAACTGAAAGCTCATAGAAGCGAGGAAATTATAAAGATCAGAGTAGAAGTTGATGCAAATAAGACTAAGAAAACAATATAAAAAACAATGAATTGAAGAATTATTTCTTTGGAAGAATAAATAAAATTGATATACACCTTGCCAACCTAAAGAAAACTGCTAGAGATCCTATGGAAATTTAGAAGGTCATCAATACTTACCTCAAAATCTTTATTCACATAGGATGAAAAAGCCAGAAGAAATGGATTCTTTGAAAAGTATGAATTACCAAAGCTAAATCAAGAAGCTATTATAATTTTGAATAGCCTAATATGTTAATGAAGTTGAAATGTAATTTAAAAATTACCAAATTGCACAGGTTCTGATGGATTCATGACAATTCTATAAGAAATAGTATTGAAAACCTTTAATGAAATTCAAAGGGAAACAATCCTACCTAAGTCACTCCTGCAGGTAAGTATTGGTCTGATACCAAAACAAGAGAAAGACCCAACCAAAAAATAAAAAGAACTAAAGGCCAGTCTCCCGAATGGAAACCGACACAAAAATCCTCAATAAAATACTAGCGAACGGAATGCAGTAAATCATCAAAAAGATTATACTTGATTGAGTGGGATGCATCCCAGGAATGCAAGGATGTCCCTATATATGCAGATCAATAAACATAATATCCCACATCAACAGAGTTAAAGACAAAAATCACATGCTCATCTCAATAGATGCAGGAAAGCATTTGATAACATTCAACATTCATTCATGATTAAAAAACTACAGAAAAATGGAATAGATGATCTGTACCTTAATCTGATAAAAGTCATCTATGAACACCAACAGCCAACATCATGTTAAATGGATGAAAATGAAAAACTTCTACTCTAAAATCAGGAACAAAAGAAGGATGTCCACTGTCACCACTCCTATTCAATATTGTTCTGGAAATGTTAGCCAGAGTAATCAGAAAAGAGAGAGAAATTAAAGGAATAAGGATCTTTCCTATAGAAAGAATTTAACTATCATTATTTGCACAAGATGTGATACCACAAAAACTTTACCAAGGGAGTTCTACAGTTAGTTGTGTTTGGTCCCACTTTATTTATTTTTTTAATTTTTATTTTGAAGAGAATAAAACAAAACAAAACAAAACAAATAACAATAAAGTAAATCAGAACAAAGCAATGTAAGCAACACAGGACTTCAAAACAAGATAACAGGAAATAACAGTGGTTAACATAATGTCTTGTTTTCTTCAAAATAGTTGTGTATACCTTCTCACATAATGATATAAAAAAATAGAAAACAGACTAAAATCAATCAAAACAAGTCATTATTTCATCATTAAATTAAAAAAGCAAAAAAAAGAAAGAAGGGAAAAGATTATACACACATATATGTGTATATATATATATATACACATATATATGATAGATAATTATACTACTAATTTCTATTAGCTCACCAAAGAGAATGGTTTGTGCTTCCATTGTTTGATCATTTTTTTCATGCCTATAACTTTAAAGAAAACAAGCACAGCATATTAACCATTATTAACCTCCTATTATTTTGTTTTGAAATTCTGCATCATTTTTATTCTTTTTTCATTTTAAAATAAGAAAGAGTTGAAAAGGTGAAACCATAAGAGACACTATAGAAATCTCAATGATCATCAGTATCTGCTTCAAGAACCTGTGCTCAAATAAGATGGAAAATACAGAAGAAACACACAGATTGCTAGATACATATGAGGAACCAAAGCTAAGTCAAGAAGATACAAAAATTCTAAATAATCCAATATCATTCAATGAAATTGCAGATGTAATTAAACATCTATCAACAAAGAAAAGCCTAGGTCCTGATG
The DNA here is from genome assembly GCA_004027455.1 of Hydrochoerus hydrochaeris. NCBI lineage: Eukaryota > Metazoa > Chordata > Mammalia > Rodentia > Hydrochaeridae > Hydrochoerus > Hydrochoerus hydrochaeris. The sequence goes on from PVLA01004804.1 coordinate 105,338, forward strand.
AATTCACTGCTGAATTCTACAAGAAATTTAGAGGAGATCTAATGCCACTAATCCTCAAACTCTTTAATGAAATCAGATGGGAAGCAATATTCCCAAAATCATTTCTGGAAACAAATATTATCCTGATACCAAAAGTAGAGGAGGATCAAATCAAAAAAGAGAACCACAGGCCAATCTCTCTAATGAATATAGATGCAAAAATCCTCAATCAGATACTGGTAAACAGAATCCAGCACATCATTAAGAAGATCATACACCATGACCAAATAGGATTCATTCTAGAGATGCAAGCACAGTTCCACTTATGCCAAGCAATGCATGTAATGCATCATATTAACAGAGCCAAAGTCGGCCAGGGAGAAGCAGCAAGGACGTCATGGAGACTCCTTGTTTATAGGCCAAGGCCCTGTCGGCCAGGGAAAAGCAGCAAGAAAGCCTTGCAGACTCCCTGCATCCTGATAGAGGCCCTGTTTCCTGGGAAGAAGCAGCAAGGAAGTTGTGCAGACTTCCTGTGTGCCAGCAGAGGACCTATTAGCCAAGGAGAACCAGCAGGGAAGCCGCCTCAAACTCTCAACTCCCACCTCCCTCTCCCTTCCTTGTAAGCAACCAGATGAGACACAGGCTGAGATGATAATAATTGTAAGTAATGAAGCAACCTGACATTTCATTGGCTTTGCAAAGCTTGGTGCTGGTAACCTGAGGAACTAATTACAGGTAAGATTATACAGTATAGTAATGATTGTGGATTTCCTACTGTGCTATAACTGCTTTGTTTTATGTCACTTTACTGTTATGTTTTACTCCCCTTAAAATAAAAAATAAATAAAAATGACATGTTCATCTCAATAGATACAGAAAAACCATTTGACAAAGCCCAACACCCATTTATAATGAAAAATTACAGAAAATACAGGAATAGATGATCTTTATCTCAATCTGGTAAAAACCATCTGTGACAAACCAACAGCCAACACTACACTAAATGGTCAGAAAAAGAAAGTCTTCACTCTAAAATCAGGAACAAGACAAGAATGTCCACTATTGCCACTCCAACTTAACACAGTTCTGGAAACATTAGCTACAGCAATTAGACAAGAGAAAGAAATAAAAACTAAAGAACAAAGGAAGAAGTTAAGTTACTGTTATTTGTAAGTGACATGATATTCTACATAAAATATCCTAAAAATTCCGCCAAAAGGTTTTTAGATTTAAGAACCAAATTCAGTCATGTAGTTGGCTTCAAAATCAACATGAAAAAATCAGTAACATTCCTGTGCACAGATAACAAATTCACTGGGAGAAATTAGTGAAACCATGCCACTTACATGAAAAATGAAATAGGAATCAATTTACCAAAGGAGGTAAAAGATCTTTATGTTGAAAATTATGGTACTCTGAATAAAGAGATTGAAGAAGATGTCTGAAAATGGAAAGATATCCCTTCCTCTTCAGTGAGAAAACCTGATCTCTTGATGAGGCTCAAGCTCACTTGTTGGCCTTGGGGTAGACAGGATATTGGTGGCTCCAGTCCCTAACCACTCACTTTCCTTGGGCTTCTGACAAGAGGTGAGACTCAAGGATTACATTGCAAAGGCACAGTTATAGAACAGAAAACTTACAGATATTTTATAATTAGTGCCTTAAAACTAGCTCCTGCTGCCTGTGACATAGTTAGCCTGCTAAATTCAGTCAGCCATGACTGCATCTGGTTGCTTCTCCCTGATAACCTACTGGGTCAGGTTGGCTGTGTCAAGTTTCAAGACTTGTGTTTTTTTTTCCTACTTAAGAAAATATATATATTTTTTCCAATTTGCTTCAAGGACTTCACATTTGGGACAAATGGGCCCCAGTCAGGGACACATTTAAATTTACTTGCTCCATTCAAACTTACTCCTCTCCTTCCCTGAATGTTCCTACCTTATAGTAAACAATTCCTTTTAAGTAAATCTACTTAGAACTAGCTTTCTTGATAACATATGATTTCATTCTTGCAACCAGTCATGTAATAACCTGCCACTATGGTAGCCATTGTTGATTTCCTATTGTCTTGTTTTGAGGTCCTGTATCACTTACATTGTTCTGTTCTGATTGGCTTTATTCTGTTTTATTTTGTTTGGTTTTATTCTCTTTAAAATAAAAATAAAAAATAAAAAATACATAAGGCAAGTCTGTTTATAAAATCAGAGTGCTCTCAACTATATTTTTGGCCAAATTGAATTACAATAACTTTTATAATTTTAGAAGTTTGTAATTATAAATAGACTATCAGAATTATTTGTAGGTCAATTAGCAGAGATCTCTTATAAGAAAAATTTGGAAGGCAATAAAACATTTTAATTATAATACACTGTTTTTACAATCCTGTTTTTTTAATTTAAAGAGAAACAAAAGCATATAAAGGGTAGAGATAATACAGAATTAAAAAAAGATAAATAATAAGAAATCACTAGTTGATAAATTACATATTGTCCTCTTAGAAATAGTTGTTCAAGTTACAAAATTAAAGCATACAAAGTAGATAGTAAAACAGTGAAAGTGTAAACAGCTATGCATGCATGAGTCTCTACATGTATTTCTATCCTTTCTGTATTAGACGGAAAAACAAAACATAGCAAGACAAAACAAAACAAATTCCTATAAAAACATGAAACCAAAAAGTCGTATAAAACCACAGTAAAAGGTGATCCACAATGATTACTGTGTTGTTTCTTATTATCTTCAATAGAATTGTCTATATCATCTGGCATAATTGAATATAGCAGTATAATTAAATATAGCAGTACATAACAATATTAGTAAAAATAAAACATTGTAGACAGCACAAAACTTCAAAGGCAGGTAATAATCAAACCATAGTGGATATTCTAGTGAATCTTGTCATCTTCAGTGCAGTTGCCTATACTCTCAGACTTGATACTATCAATCATAACAGCTTTGAATAAAATCTATCAATACAAAACAGTGATCTAAAAAATCAGATTTGATTACAATCATAGTAAAGCTGTGTAGGTTCTACAGAGCTTTAGATTAAATTAATAGGAAATTAAGGATGATTACCATACTATATCTTGTTATTTTTGGGATTACTGTCTGTGCCTTCAAATCTAGTACAGGTAGAATGACTGGAACAGAATATAATACATCTAAGTATTATAGTAGTGTGAGTAATGTGGGTTTTAAATCTGGGTGCACTATTAACAAAATAGTGTATCAAGGCCATCTATGTTAGAGATTCTAGCCATCCTTCTCTGCCTCATTTCTGCTATGCTATTTTTCTGCCTTTGTTTATCTACTTTTCTCCTTCATTCTACTACCTGCTCCACTCATTGAGGCCTTTCTGTCACTGTTCCTAAAATCCTGGTATTTTTCTCTCTCTAGAATGTCTTTCAGTATTCTCTGTAGGATTGGATTGGTGGTCACAAACTCCCCCAGTTCCTCTTTGTCATGGAAGCATCTTGTTTCTCCATTAATTTCTAGTGACAGTTTTGCAGGGTACATCAATCTGGGCTGGAGGTTATTTTCTTTCAGGGCTTGAAATACTTTCCTCCAAGCTCTTCTTGATCTGATGGTCTGTGTTGAGAAATCAGCCATGATCCTGATGGGCTTACCTTTATAGGTAATCTGTTTCTTTTCTCTGATGGCTTTTAATATTCTGTTTTTATATTGAATTTCTGGTATCTTGATTATTATATGTCTAGGTGTAGATCTGTTTTGGTTGTAGGTGGATGGAGTTCTTTATGTCTCAGATAACTGAATGTCATTTTCTTTTCCCATGCTTGGGAAGTTTTCCTTAATTATTTCCATGAATAACCTTTGTAATCTGCCTGTTTGTATTCCTGCTTCTTCATTCACATTTCTTATTCTTAAATTGTAGATTCTCTTGTCATCTTCTAGCTTTTGTATTGCTGCTGTCTGTTTCCTTGTTATTTTTAAGAGATCTTTCCTTTCATGATCACACATTGCAACCTTGGCTTCAAGTTTTGATAGTCTATCCTTAGTTTCTTTTAAGGCATTTTGCCAGCTTTCAATGGAGTTTTTAATTTTCTGGTAGTCTCTGAATCTGCTTCATGTGTTCTATATTTTCTTTATATTCTTTATTGAATGTTTCTCTCCTTTTTTGTGTTCCTCCCTTCTTCCAACTGTATCTTTCTGAGAGATGCTTCCTGAGAGCATTTCTTTTATTACTCTACTCATATCTTGCTTTACCTGATTTAATATTTGTTTTGAGCTTCTCTACAAGGTCCTGAAGATATCTCTTAATGTCCATTGAAGCCATGCCTGATGTTGCGTGTTTGCTGCCCTCAGTCTCCCTTGTTTTTCCCTCTCCTGGATCAGTGCTCTCAGGGTTCTGGGTTGGGGACCTCCTCTTGCCTCTCCTGTCATGTTCCCAGCTTCCTCCACACAGGTGTACAGTGCAGGTCTTAGCCCCCTTCCCTGTTGGCCACATTTCCTCTGAAGCATGCTGGCGAGGGACCTCCACCCTCTCCTGACTGCTCTTGTCACTGAGGTTTAAGCAGCAGCTGTGTATGCCTGCCCCTCCCCACCGGGCCAGCCAAACTTCAGGGGCCTTCACCCGGTTAGTGCATGCTAGGTGCAGGGAATTGATTTGGGATGGCTCATTGGGTCCTGGTCAAGGGCACGGCCCAGTCCAAGAAAATCTCATGAATCTGCTCTGGGGAGGGAGCAACTAACTGAAGTCACTGTCACTCCCAGTTCAGGCTCCTCCTGCCCGATTCCAACATGTAGTCCATTTGGTCGCACCCTTCCCATGGTGGGGGGGTCTCATTCCCAGCACTGACCGTGGATTAATGAAGGTCCCTTCGCTAGCTCCACTCTCCATTGGGCTCATCAACGCCCGACTTCAGTGCTGCTGTGGTTCCTGTGAGTGGCGGAGGGAACAAATTTGGGCAGCTCTGCCTGCTGGCGAGGATTCAAGCTGGTACAAATTCAGGCTGGTGCAAACTGGATGGGTCACAGCAAGAACACTGTGTCCCATAATTTTTAGCTGTTCCAGTTGTAGTCCCAATGTATTTGATGACCTTTTTTATGTTTTAATTTCTTCCTGTGTCAAGAGGTTCCATCTCCCTCTGTCTGGGTCTCTTCAGGATGTTTTATTCTGGCATTGAGTTGTTTCTCCTGGGAGGCTTTGTATTTTGTTGCTCACTGATTGGCCATCTTGAGTTCTTCTATAATACACTTTTGCATTTTATTTTGTCTTTAGAATGCTGGCGACTTATGTGTCACTTTCTTTCGTGTAATTTACAGCTCAGTTAACTCCACACATAGATCTTCTTTTCTTCTAACAGCATTCTCAGAAAGATTTAATATAATTTAGGTTAATGCTATCATTTACGTAGACTCCCTTTGCTGGTGCCTTGATTTTTCCTTTGCCAGAGCAGCACACTGACCCCTTGCTCCTGGGTTGCTATGACTACACCCAAATGGTTCTCTGCTGGCTACCAATGCTGCAGGTATTTAATATAAGAGAAGCTACACTGCATCCTTAGAGAAAGGGTGAGCACTGGTGCCCTCTGGATTGACTAAGGCTCAGAAAAGGTGAGCTATGGTTGTCCAACTGGCTCCAGATCATGGCATTTGGCCCATGTTCCCCACTGTGGCTGACAAAGCAGATATCTGGTTTCCTCCCACCTCCCTTGTCCAGGCCAGGCTCCAGGCTCAGCAGCATAACTCTTGGGTTCCTGCCTCGAGCTGCTGGCTTGTTCAATCATCCCTGTTAAACAACCCTTTAAGAATCTGTAGGGGTCCATGTAGATCTGTGCTGGTCTGACTTTTCCCCAATCCTGCTCTAAGTTCCTTTCCCACCCCTTCCCAAGTATATAAATTTATAGTTCCTTCTTCTGAAAAACTCAAGAAATTTAGCAAGCTGTGCAGTCTTGATGGGCCTGTACTTCCTGCTTGCAAACTGTATTTAAACTGAACTCTAAGTTGACTTGGGGCTGTTGATTTGGACTCTGACTTGGTTCCCTGGCCCACCATTGTTAACAGAGTTGAATTCTAACACCTTGGTGCAGAGTCTTCCATCCTGTTTCCTGGCTTTTCTGAAACAACACTGCCTGGGTCTGTGGCACTTAGAATTGGCTCTGCTATGTGTGTGGCACCATGCACTTGCATGCCAGTCATTCACCCTTCTCACTTGAGCCCCTGATGGTTTGTCCATGTGGACCTGAGTGGGTCCTACAGTGCCACCCCTGCTAGCTTTCATGCTGTCTCTAGTAGCTGCAACCCTCGTAGGGGACACTTAGCAGCCATGAAGGTTTGTGGTGTTGGCCCTATTGGGAGAAGCCAGGCCTGCACCCACCAGGTATCTTTCTGGACTGCTTAGCAGCACCTGTGGCTAGTGAAGGCCCACACCTGGAGTTTCTACAGCCAAGACAAGGGAACTCTAGGTGCTCTGGACCCAGCATGCAGAAGTCTCCCTGGGGAAAGACTGAGGTGGCTGCCTTCACAGGGATAGGCCTTGTCACAGGTGCTTGTAGTTGGTCACAGAAGACAAGGAGAGGCTCCATGGGGATTCAGTTCTTGCATCATAGGACCCTTGTTCTGGTTTCCAGAAGTGCAGCACATAAGGGATATCTCGCCACACCAAGGGCAGAAGGACTTGAGTCCATCTGGGCCAGTGGGGATAGAGTGAGAGACAGGGAGATTGAAAGGATCAGAGGAGAAAAAAGCTGTGAACAGCTGCCGAGATCTTGCCCTTGACCTGGTGAAGGCTCTTATGAAGCCCAATACTCAGAAGACTGAATCAGTGTCTTGAAGAAAATATGAGCTTCTAGGGACAGGACTTAGTGACCCAGACCTGTGCTGGAGGGAAGAAGAGAAGGAAGGAAAGATACAAGGGAGATGAATAAAAAGGTGAAAGGCCAATCATTTCTGTAACTGTCTACCTTACCTTTTTTTTTTTAAGACAGAGTGTCACCATGTATCCAGGGTGGCCTTGAACTTACCATGTAGCCATGACTGGCTTTGAACTGGAGGTGACCCTACTGTGTCAGCCACCCCACTGAGGGGTTTGCAGAGGTCCACTACCTTATCAAGCTAAGTATATCTTTTTTCTAAACCAGCATGTTTGGGACATGACTGTTACCCTTGTATTTAGGAAGCTGAGGCAGACTGTGTGTTTGAAGCTGGCTTAAACTATATAGTAAGGCCACATCTCAAATCAAAACAAGATAAAATAATTTTTTCTTTACTTTGTAAATATTAACTTTTTTTAGTACATGTTGGCAGTACATAATGAGTATCCTCATTGTAAGGAGTTGGTATATGTGCATCATACATTTTAATTATTTTACATCTTTCTTTCTCCTCACTCACTCACTGCTGGAGAAATATTAGTGAGTTGTTAAATTGATATTCCCTTTTCTTAAATATTTGAAAATAGATCTTACCGTGTATTACACAGTCTCAGAAATGTGAATGCTATCTGTCTCTCTTTAGGAAGGAAATATGTCTCAGTCATGCCAACAGGAAAAAAAATGGCTTGTGTTGCTGGCTTTTGAAGAGAGGAATGTAGATATTTCATTTACTCACAACAAAAATCATTAAAATCTTTACTATTATCTCAGTAAAGATGTCAGATATATTTATTAAAATATTAACAATTATGGAATTTTGAAAAGAATAATAAAAGATGGATCTTTAAACTAATCATAATTGCAAAGATTTTTATTTCTTTTTTCTTAAAAATAATTACATTAGAGTTTTCACAGTTTAGTGTCTCGGTCATTGTGCTGGGTGGATGAAGAGGCCCTGCTTCACCCCCAGCAGGAAAAAAACAACGAAAAAAACAAAAATAGGTTTTGGGAAGAGAACGTGAATATCTTTTGGGAGCACAGTTCAGCTTAACGTAGTGCCCCTGACACATGCTGGCCTCACCCACATTCCAGGTTTCCCCTTCTGGACATCTGCTCCCCAGTGGGCCTACAGAGGGCTCTGGGTCCAACACAGGAGGGACCCTGCTGGAGGCGCTGTAAGACTCAATGGTGACCAATGGAAGGTTGGAGAGTTGAGGTGGGGGTGCTGGGGGAAAGGAAGTGCTTCATCAGGATGCTGCTGGGATGAGCGACTATCCAGCACTGCACACTCAGTACCAGTGACAAAAGAAAGGGATGTAATTTTAAAACAGGAAGGCACTTTATTTGCCAGGAGGGAAAAGCAGGAGGGAAAGCTGCCCCAGAGAGTGAGGGCATGGAGCCCAAATGCATACCCACAGGCTTTTGTGGGAAGTGGTTGCACACACTTTCCTTTAGGTGGGCTTTGTTTGACTTCCTCCTGCCCGTTTTTCTTTGTCAGGTCTTATCTCTGGGTTTTATATATTGGTTGGGGGCATCTTCTAGACAAGGCAGATGCAGTAAATAAGTAAGGGGAGATGCATATATCCAGTGCAGTAATATAATGGCCCTAAAGTAAGTATCTATAATATCTATCTATATATCTATCTATATCTATATCTATGTTTCTAGACATGCATAAATATGCATATATATTTTCATGTACTAAACAAGAGTTTTCTTTTATGTTCACCAGCCTCCCCCATCTCCTTTGCACTTTACTGGAGGTGGCAGCTACCTTGATTTTATACTTGGATTCCTCTGTGCCCTACTTACCAGCTCTCCCTTTGATTAATCCCTAGCCAGCACATCATTTGTGCTATCTAGCACCTTTCTATATCTGATCTCTCCCTTACACCCTTGTCCTTTTTATCACTCCCCAAAGGAATTCCTCTAGCAAAGTTTTAATTTCTTCCAGTCAAGATTATTCAGAAAATCTGATGAGGCCCTTATCTTTTTCCTTCCCTGCCGGTAGACACCCCAGTTTCTTGTAGTTGTTTTGTTATGTTCTTTTTTTCCCACATTTCCTGCCTCTGAAACATCTATCTTTTGGAAAAATGAGTGATGACTTATCTGGCCCCTTGGAAGTGAGTGGGGCCGTGGTTGGGGGAGCAGTAAATGGAAGCCCTCGGCTCAGAGGATCAGTCAATGGGCCTCTTCAAGAACCTCCATCTGGGGTTTCATTTGAAGCATCCTCTGAAGTTTTATGGCATTTATTCTTTCTGTAATTACACAAGAGGGAAAGCTTAGGATGCATGGCATGAACATGGGAATCAGAGTGGGAAGGAAAGTTTGTATGAGTAAGGAAAGCAGCCAAGCCAGGACACTATCTTTATGGGACTGAGGTAGGGGCCAAAATCTCAAGTTGAGGATGTGACCTAAAAAGGCCATCTGCTTTGTGTTTATCATCTTAAATTTTGGAAGAGCCATTACTATCATACTGGTTTCTTTCCATTTGTAGGGAAAGAAACTAGGTATAAATCTATCCTAGAAATAGGTATAAGAAATAGAGTTTACTTCCCTCAAGGAAAAGGGTTCCAGGTCTCCTGTGAGGATAGAACATTTTACTGACTGGATTTGTGGAACCTCCTGTAGTAGAACAGTCACAGGGAGAAAGCTTCTCTGACTGCCCTCACTTTCCATTATGTACATACTTCCATGGGACAGATTCATTAACATTGTACACTGTTTGCAAGCAAAGTGGTTTGGACTGTAAGACACACAGAACTCTGGGAGAATTTTGGAAGAATGTTTCCTGGGTGAGAGTCTTAGACAGACTGCTTGCAAACACCCCCAAATTAGACCATCTTGGTAGGTTAGCATAAAGAGAGAGAGAAGTTGGAGGAGCTCTTAAGTGTATGACAGGTCTCTGTGCAGTTAATTAATCGCTGGCGATTGTGAGGATTTAGGTCCCTAAGTTCCTTCCATTGGACTTTTAAGTACTGGGGTGGAGACTCATTTGCAGCTAATATCATATCTTCCCCCTGCCACATAGCTCCTCCATGAAAGGTCTTATTTTCTTTCTGATATAGCCAAGTGCTGTCTTGATAATGCACTTGGTAATATTACAGAATTGAGGAGATGATATTCCTACCCAGGAGGATGCTTTATTGACTGAATGCAGAGGGAGGCATTTCCCCATAGTTCGATCACTTGTCCTGTCCTGGTTTTTGCTCTGTCTCCCGAGGGAGTCTTCTGTGGGTTTTTTGTTGCCCCTCTTAAGGATAAAAACTTATGCCAGGATTCATTGATAGTAGTGACCTGTTCAAGGGGCAGAGACAAAGTTGCTGGTGGAATTGCTGTATTACCTCTCCCTTGTGGGTTTATGCAGCAGTTAGAATAATTTCCTTGTTGTGCAATGAAAAAAATGGCTGGTGCTAGGGGATGTTCAGGGGCATCAGAAGGGGTGAGGAGAAAGCATAGGAGTATAAAGGTAAAGTTTCCTGTAACTGCAGATCTTAGTAACTGAAATAATTTTATCCCCATCAAGCGTCAGTCTCCTCTGACAACTGTCCTCTGGTAGGGGATACAGAATGAGAGTGCAGAGGAAGAATAATTCTATTTGTGTTGGAGCAAAGTCAGAAAAAGAGCTCTGGAATCTGAGATTGACATTAATTAGGTCTTGTCTGGTGTCTGTAGAATGGAATTGAACCTCTTGAGAGGACACGCAGAAAATCTCAAAATCAGGGTAAGGAAGTGGACATTACCTGTGTACAGTAAAGAGTTCAGTGTCACTTATCTTTTTTTGTCTTTTTAAGAGGAACTTGAACTCCTCCAGAGATTCACAGTGTAGGTGGACTCTGATGTGCCCGTGGGATGCCCAGGAGGTGTGTCGTTGTTGCTGCTCTTGGAGGCAGCCCTCAACTTTACTTGGGAGTGATGAATCCAGGAGTTATGTCCCATCACCTTAACTGCAGTGAGGATGAAAAAGACTGCCAAGCAGTGACCTTCCCACTGCTATCTGCTCATGTCCTGTGTGTCTAGAGTCTTAAGCAGCACCCATGTCCCAGGACAGAAGAGAACTTACTATGTGGAGTGGGTCCAGGCTCTGTTTGCCTCGGGGTTGACAGGATTTGCTAGAACTGGTCTAAGGACCTCATTTGCCTTAAGCTTTGCTCAGCTTCCTCACTGATTGTTGATTATGATGGTGTTTCTGCAGAAGGGTCTCCCATATAGAAGTTCAAAGGGAAACAGCTCCTGAAACCTGGATGTATTTTGTCCTGTATAAGGGCCACAAGTAGGAGCTGTCTGCAAGAGGCTTACATTCCTGTGTGAACTTAAGAAGTATCTTTTGAGTATCCCACATTCTGGCTGTCCTGATGACTGGGGACATCAGCGCAGTGAAGCTGATATCCAATACCGAAACCTTTTGTGTCTGGGTAACTTCTGAGCAAAGCCAGGCCCTTCTTAAGTATGGATATTCCCAGGTACTCAAAACCTCACAATATTCTCATTGCCAAGAACCTTGACTACTGTGGTGGGTTGAAAACTGGTGGTGTACTTGTAACGCCAGCTGAGCTGAATCAGTGTGGTGTGAGTGTGGATGGCCTGCCTGAGGATTGTTGCCAAGACAAAAAGGAGAACTGTAGAAGAAGAAGAAGAAGAAGAAGAAGAAGAAGAAGAAGAAGAAGAAGAAGAAGAAGAAGAAGAAGAAGAAGAAGAAGAAATGTTATTGGTTCTCCATAGAGTTGTTGGTTCTCCTGTTGCTGTTGGTTCTCCTGGAGGAGCTTGTCGAGCTTCTTTCCTGATATGAGCTTGGCTGTTCTTATTATCAGAGGAACTCAGGACCTTGCTGTTGCTGAGAATGGCTGTGATTCACTTTGGGGGAACTCTGGTCTTTACTGCTTCCTGGCTCCCGAAGGGAAGATGGTGTGCTATTTGGTCTTCTGGAGAAGCTAGTCATGCTGGATTTTTGATATGAACTTGGCTGTTCTCAACATAAGAGGAGCTCAGGACCTTGTTGTCACTGAGAATGGCTGCGGTACTCTCTAGGGGAGCCCTGGTCTTTGCTTTACTTTGAGCATTGCTTCCTGGCTCAAGTGCAGAACTCTCAACCTACTGGAATAGACTTTCTAGCTTCTGCCGCTGGCTTTTGGGTCTTCCCAGCACAGATCCATGAAATGGACTTTTATGAGATATAGTTGCGGGCACTAAGCCTCCAGTTGGACCCTTGTGAGGGGCATTGTCATGTAGGATGTTGTCATTGGATCCAGGCCCTCAGCTGGACTCTTTAGGTCTCAGTGTGTGGATAGATTTCCCACACTCTTTATTTTCTTTGGCTGACCATCATAAAATAATACTATAAATTATGTGCCCTGTATGTAATTGCCTTGCAATTCTTGACTACAACAACTACTTCTCTGGCCTTTTCAGTTTGGGTAGCAAAGACTTCTACCAAATCTGTGTGTAGAGTCAACCAGGACTAAGAGGAATTGACTGTGTTTGCCTCCTGGCATGTGGCTGAAATCAATCTGCCAATCTTTTCTTGGATAACTGCCTCAATACTCCTAATCATTGTAAGCAGGTATTTTTAGGGCAGGTTCCTGGTGACTGGACCAAGAGAGCAGGAGGTAGTAACCATACAAGATATGTTAGTAAAGAATTGAGGGCCCATAGGATAGGCAAGAAATCCGACTAAAATTCTACCTTAGTGAAATTTTAAGAGTTCAGTGGTGTGGGGCATATAGAGATAACTCTTTTAAAAAGAGGCAGAACACTTAGTGGGCCAATTAGGATTTTGGATTTGGATTTACTGAGTGACTCAGATGACCACTAGTTTTGCCTAGAACAGAAATGGCTTTGTAACAGATCAAGGCTGCTGCACAGGCCCCACTGGTTCCACGTGATCCAGCAGATCCAATGGTATTCGTCTTAGTTACTTTTCTTTTCTTCCTGAGACAAATATGCAATACCCAAAGTTAAAGGAGGGAAAGGCTTATTTAGCTCAGTTTTTAGAGGTTTCAGTCCATAATCAGCTGACTCCAAAGCAGTGTGGCACATGGAAGAATTTCCATGGTTCATGGAGATGAAAGATACTAAAAGCAGTAAGAGAGAAGGAGAGATGGAGGACAAGCCTAATTCTGTCCCTTATATTGTATGCAGGTTGACATCTCTTGAAATGTCAGTGGTAGGTAGAGATGCTGGTGGTGCCTGTGGCACCCCCCCATAGTTGAATTGCAGTGAAGACCTTTAGGATTTTAGAGCACCATCTGCAGACAACTATTCTCCTTTTGAAAAACAACTCTTTGTCTGCTATTTGGCTTTAGTGGAAACTGAATGCTTGACCATGGGACACCAGGTTATCTGATCCATCCAGTCATGAGGTTGGATGTTCACAGCAATAGTTCATCATTAAATGGAAATGGTGTATATAGGACTGAGCCAGAGGAGGTCCAGAGGGTACAAGAAAGTTCCACAAAGATGGTCCCCACATGCCCATGGCTGCTATTCCTGCCACATTGCCTTCTGTTTCCCACCATGTGCCTATGGCCTCATGGGGTGTACCATATGATCAGTTGTCAGAGGATGTGGAGGCCAGGGCATTGTGTACAGATGGTTCTGCATGTTATGCAGGCATCACTCGAGTGGCCAACTGAAGCATTACACCCCCTTTCTAAGACTGCCTGAAGGGTGATGGCAAAGGAAGATCTTTACGTGGACAAAACTTTCAGCCAGTAAACCTGGCAGTACATTTTGCCTTCACGGAAAAATGGCCTGATGTGTCACTGTATACTGAATCATAAGCCATAGCCAGTGGTCTGGATGGATGGTCATGAACTTGGAATGAGCACAACTGGATAATTCACGACAAAGAAGTGAGGTATTTGTATCCCATGTACGTCACCAAAAAGTGACCTCAGCTGAAGAAAACTTTAACAATCAAGTGTGTAAAATGACCTGTTCTGTGCTGTAGAAAATGGCCAACCTCTTTTCTCAGCCTCCACTGTCAGTGCCCGGTGGACTCACGAACAGAGTGGCCATAGTTGTCGGGATGGAGGTAACGTGTGGGCTCAGCAAAGTGGACTCCCACTTGCCAAGGTTAATCCAGCTACAGCCACTGCTGAATGTCCGATATGCCAGCAGTGGAGACCAACACTGAGTCCCCAGTATGGCACTGCTACCCAGGATGATCAGGCTGTGACCTGGTGGCAGGTTGATTGTATGGGACTGCTTCCATCATGGAAAGGACTGGACTTTGTCCTTACTGCCATAGACATTTATTCTGAATATGGATTTACTTTTCCTGCATGTAGTGATTTTGCCGAAAGTACCATCGGTGGACTCATAGAATATCTTATTCACCATCATGGAATTTCACATAGTTTTTCTTAGCAGAACATTTTATGGCCAAAGAAGTGAGGCAGTGGGCTCGTGCTCATGGAATTCACTGGCCTTAGTATGTTACTCACCATCTGGAAGAAGCTGGATTCGTGGAAAGGTGGCATGCTCTTTTGAAGACACACATAAATCACTAGCTAGGTAGCAATAGCTTGCAGGGTTGGGACAAGGTTCTTCTAATGGCTGTTTGTACTTTGAATCAGAATCTACTATATGGTACTGTGTCTTCCATAACCAGGACTCACGTTTCCAGGAATCAAGGGGTAGAAGTACCACTCAGCATTATCCCTGGAGACCCAGTAGTAAAAATTTTGCTTCCTGTCCCCACAACACTATCCCCTTCGGGGTTAGAAGTGTTACTGTCATGGTGGAGGTGGGGAAGAAGGCTTGTATTGCAAAGCACAACAATGATAGAATTCAACTGCAAATTAAGACTTTCTCCTGCTCATTTTTACCTCCTATGCCCCTGAGTAACAAGATAAAAAGGGAGTTAGTGTTGGAAGAGGTGATTGATCCAGACAGTGAAGGCAAAATTGAATCTTTCCTCCACAATGGAGGAGAGGAAGAATAATCTTGTACCACAACAGATCCCTTAGAACACTTAGTATGACCATATCCTGTCGTTGTAGTCAGTGGGAAGCTACAGCCACGTGATGTAGGAAGAACAACAAATGCTCCACAACCTTCAGGTCTGAGGGTATGGATTACTCCATCAGGGAAAGAATCAAGACCTGGTGCTTGATGAAGGCCGAGGCGATACAGAATGTCTAATAAAATTAGGTAGTTCTAAATACCAGCTACTACCCTGTGATCAGCTACAGAAGCAAGCTTTGTAACTGTAGTTATAATAGTTCTCTCTTAATATGCCTCCTATAGAATATAACATCGGTAGACTTACTACTATTTCTTAAGTATTGCTAAAGCTATATTATAATGTTCAAGTTATGAAATGTTAGTAGTAAACATACCCAGAGAAAACTTGCCTTGTATTCTGAGGGTGGAATGAGTGCATTTCCATTTGTACACAGGACAGTTATAACATGTTAGGCACAATTATGAACTTGTCTTTGAATCTGGAGACTATGGCTTAAAGAAATGTTTCCAGTTGTCAAATTGATGGGTTGCAATAGTTAACTGATTGTGTTAAATTGAGTAGGAAACACCCAACTAAAATGAAGCAGCATAGTTCTGAGTGTCGCTGAGGGAATTTTCTGGAGACAGAACACCCACCCTAGGGTGACTTGATAAAGCAGAAATAAAGGAAGGCTCGCTTCTCTTTTCTTCAGAGGAGCTGGTCTTCACCGTCACCTGGGACACCATCTCCTGGCTTCAGGCGTAGGCTGCCCAGCACTCCAGCCTTGCAGTGTTGACTCTTCCACTTTCTAGCATAGACTTTCCAGCCTTCCATTATGGACCCTTTGCCTCCTGATGTGGACTGACACAGGACACTATGCTGAGCTCCAGGCCTTCAACTGGATCTTTGTATCTCTGGTATGCGGAAAATCCTTTTGCATTTTTCCACACCTGGTTCTGTGGGAGGCACAGAATTGCAATTCAATCTTGTGAATTCTTACGTATTTGTATATCTTGGGTTAAATCTGTTTCTCTAGTAAGCACTGACTGATTCTTCACATACTTCACATCCCATAACCACCTACTGTGCTATCGCATCCAGTCCTTCCCCTAGGACAGAAGTAAGTGTGCATTTCTGTCCTAAATTATGAGTATCATTATACTGTTGATTACTTCGCATGGCAAACACCTCCATAGAAAGAGGTGACCCTTGGGGTTGGCCTTCATCGTTCAGAATTAGACCATGCATGGCTCTTGGCATGTAGGACTTCCTTATCAGGGTAACCAGGCCAGCTGGTCGGTAATAGAATAGTGAACCACAAGAGGGAGCATGCTAGCTGCTGAGATGTTGCTTCTGGTGCTTCCTTATCAGCCATTTAATTTCTGAACAAAACTTCATAACAAAATAATAGGAGGATAGCAATAGTTAATACATTACTTATTGTCATCTTCAAAGTAGTTACTCAGAGTCCAAGATATGGTCATAAAAAATTCTCTAATTGACCTTAACATGAACCTTTCTTTGCAGTGAACTTACAGACACTAACAGTATAGATGTCTTGCAGTTTTCTTCCTTTTGCCTTCCTTCCTTTCCCTTGCCCACAGTTTGTTTTTCTTTTTAAAGGATTACTTCCCAATTCATAATATCTACTGTGCATTCTAGACCTTTTTTACTCTTTTATTGTCTCACAGCAAGAAGACAATGCGATGTTTACACATGTGAGTCTGATTTATTTCACTTATGAGTATGGTATCAAGTTGCAGCCATTTACCTGTAAAAGTTTCAAGTTTATCCTTTATGGCTGAGTAACATTCCATTGTATAAAAATGCCACATTTAAAAAAATTTTTTTTTATTTAAAGAGAAAAAGAAAAAAAGCAACACAGAAAAAAGGGTAGCAATAATACAGGATTCCACAGAAAAAAAAAGAAAAAAAACAGTAAGAATTCGCTAGTTGATAAATTACATTGTCATCTTGGAAATAGTTGTTCAAGTTACAAAATTAAAGCATGCCAGGTAGACATCCATACAGTGAGATTGCAAACAGTTCTGCTCAATGATTTAATAAAACTTAGTAATATGGTCATCTATCTTACACACTTATACATACATGCAGTTATATCCTTTAAAGCACTTTCTTTTCCTCTCTTTTTTACAATAGCAATTTCACATTTTGCGTTTACTTCTACATTTCTTATTAATTTTTACACTAGAGACACAATGTGATATTTATAAATATAATTCTTATTTATTTCAGTAATGATGAGGAGAGTCTCAAGTTGTCTCCATTTACCTATGAAGGCCTCAAGATCATCCTTTTTATAGCCTAGTAATATTCCATTGTATAAAAATGCCACATCTTTTTCATCTGCTCTGTGGTTGATGGGCATCTTGGTTGTTTCCAAGATTTAGCTATTACAAATTGTGCTGCTATGAACATGGGTGCACATATATCACTGTGGTATGAACTTTTCAGTTTTTCTGGGAGGATAATAGCTGGATTGAATGGAGGGGAATAGCTGGATTGAATGGAGCTTCCAATCCTAGTCTTCTGAGAATTCTCCATACTGATTTCCATAGTGGTTGCACCAGTCTACACTCCCACCAACAGTGGAGCAGTGTTCCTTTTTCCCTGCAGCCTCGCCAACATTTGTTATCAGTTGATTTCTTGATGGCAGCTATTCTTTCCAGAGTAAGGTGTAATCTCAATGCTGTTTTAATTTGCATTTCTTGAATGACCAGTGATGGAGAACATTTCTTCATGTATTTATTTTCCATTTGTATATCTTTCTCTGAGAACTGTGTGTTCATCTCAGATGTCCATTTTTGGAGAGGGTCTTTGAATTTGGGGGGCTTGATGTTTTTCAATTCTTTATATGTTCTGGATATAAGTCCTTTGTCCAAGGGGTTGTTGGCTAAAATTCTTTCCCTTTTTATGGGTTTTCTTTTCACTCTGTTGGTGATTTCCTTTGAAGTGCAGAAACTTTTCAATAATATGAGATCCCAGTTATGGATTCTTTGAAGTGTTTCCTGTGCAGTTTGTGTTTTGTTCATGAATTCTCTGCCTGCCCAGATATGTATAAGACTTCTGCTTACCTTGTCTTGTAGTAGATTCAGTGTTTATGTTTTAATTTTTAGGTCCCTGATCCATTTAGACTTTAGTTTTGTGCATGGTGATAGGCATGGATCTAGTTTCAGTCTTTGGCATGTGGAGAGCCAATTTTTCCAGCACCATTTATTAAAGAGGCTATCCTTCTTCCAGTGAACATGTTTGGCCCTTTTGTCAAATGTCAGGTGGCTGAGTGTCTTTGTAGTTGTGCTTGCATCTTCTAATCTGTTCTGTTAATCCTCAGGTCTATTTCTTTGCCAGTGCCATGCTGATTTTATCACTGTAGCTTTGTAGTATAGTTTGAAGTCAGGAATTGAATGCTTCCTGTCTTGCCTTTGTTGTTCAGAATTGCCTTTGCCATTCTAGGTTTCTTCTGTTTCCAAATGAATTTTAGGAGTGTTCTCTCTAGATTTGTGAGGTATGTCAATGGTATTTTGCTTGGGATTGCATTAAATCTGTATAACAGTTTTGGGAATATGGCCATTTTCACAATGTTGGTTCTTCCTAGCCAAGAGCATGGAATATCTTTCCATTTTCTAATATCCTCTTCAATCTCCTTTTTTAGCATAGTATAATTTTCAGCATATAGGTCTTTTACATTCTTAGGTTGATTAATAAGTATTTCATTTTTTAGATGTTATTATAAAGGGTGATATTTCCATAATTTCTCTCTCCATAAGTTTTTTGTGTAGCTGAATGCTATTGATTTTGAGCATTGACTTTGTATCCAGCTATGCTGCTGAATTTGTTTATTAACTCTAGTAGCCTTTTAATGTAGTTTGTTGGGTCTTCTATATAGAGTATCATGTCATCTGCAAATAGTGATAATTTAACTTCTTCCTTTCCTATGTTTATTCCTTTTATTTCTCTCTTGTCTGATTGCCCTGGCTAGTGTTTCCAGAACTATATTGAATAGGAGTGGTGAGAGTGGACATCCTTGTCTTGTTCCTGATTTTAAAGTGAAAGCTTTCAGTTTTTGTCAGTTTAGTATAACTTGGCTGTTGGTTTGTCATAGATGGCCTTTATAAGGTTGAGGTAGATACTGTGTATTCTGAGTTTCTGAAGGGTTTTTATTATGAACATGTATTGGACTTTATCGAAAGTTTTTTCTGCATCTATTGAGATGACCATGTGTTTTTGGTTTTGTCTCTCTTGATGTGGTGTATTACATTTATTGATTTGCACATGTTAAACCATCCCTGAATTCTTGGTATGAAGCCCACTTGGTCATGATGTATAACCTTCTTGATGATTTGCTGCATTCTATTTGCTAGTATTTTATTGAGAATCTTTGCGTCAATGTTCATTAGTGAGACTGGCCTATAGTTCTCTTTTTTGGTTGGATCTTTCTCTGGTTTTGGTATCAGAGTAATACATGCCTCCTGAATGAGTTAGGGAGGATTGCTTCCTTTTCAATTTCACTGAAGAGTTTAAGGAGTATTGGCATCAAATCTTCTCTAAATTTCTTGTAGAATTCAGCTGTGAATCCATTAGGATCTGGGCTTTTCTTTGTTGGTAAGTTTTTACTTACATTTTCAATTTCAATAGCTGATATTGGGTTATTCAAAATTGCTATATCTTTTTGGTTGAGCTTTGTTAGTTCATATGTTTCTAGGAATCTGTACATTTCCTTTGTGTTTTCCATTCTATGTGAGTAGACATTTTCAAAGTAGGTATTTATAATCCTTTGAATTTTCATGTGGTTTCTAGTAATTTCCCTCTTTTCAGTCCTTACTGCATGAGTTTGGGTTTTTTTCTTTCTTTTTTTTATAAGGTTAGCTAGAGTTTTGTCAATTTTGTTTATTCTCTCAAAAAATCAGCTTTTTGATTCATTAATTCTTTGTATTTTTTGTAGTTTCAATTGCATTGATTTCTGCTCTAATCTTTACAATTTCCTCTCTTCTGTGAGATTTGGGTTTAACTTGTTTTTCTAGAAGCTTGAGACGAAGCATTAGGTTGTTTAATTGTACTCATTCTGTTTTCTTGATATGACAATTTATTGCTATATATTTCTCTCTTAAGACCGCTTTCATTGCATCCCACAGATTACAGTACTTTGTTTCTGCATTTTCATTGAATTGTAGCAATTGCTTTATTTCTTCTTTAATTTCATCTGTAGCCCACTGGTTGTTCAAAAGGTTGTTATTTAATTTTCATGTATTTATGCAGGTTTTGCAATTTCTTTTGCCATTAATTTCCAATTTGAGTGCACTATGGCCAGATATTACACATGGGATAATTTCAACACCTTTGCAGTTACTTAAGATTGTTTTATGGGATAATATATGGTCTATTTTGGAGAATGTCCCATGGACAGCTGAGATGAACGTGTATCTGATGCAGTTAGATGGAACACTCTGTAAGCATCTAATAAATTCAATTGCTCAAAGGAATAATTCAGTTCTATTATTTCTTTGTTGACTTGTTGTCTAGTTGATCTATCTCTTTGTGACAATGGACTGTTAATGTCCCATTATAATTGTGTTCTTGTATGTTTGGTTTTTCATGTCTGTTGGTATCTGTCTTTTATAGTTGGGTGCTCCTGTGTTTGGTGCATATATATTTATAATTGTTAGTTCTTCTTCTTGAGTTTTTCCACTAATGAGTATGTAGTGACCTTCTTTATCTCTTTTAAAAATTTTAGGTTTGAAATTCACATTGTCTGTAAGTAGAATAGTTACCCCTGCTTTTTCTGGGTTCCTTTTGTATGGAATACTGTTTTCCATCCTTTGACTTTTAATCTATGAGTTTCCTTTTGGGTCAGATGTGTTTCTTGTGTACTGCATATTGTGGGGTCATGTTTCTTGATCCATTTTGTCAGCTTATTTCTTTTGATAGGTGAATTGAGACCATTTACATTTATGGATATCACTGATATGTACTGGCTCGACTTTACCATGTTATGTTCCAGTTGTTTGCTTTCTGCTCTTCCCCCTTATTTAATTGCTTGTTCTACCTGGTGGTTTCTTTCTGTTGTTTTTCTGGAGATTGCGGTCATTTTTATCTCTATTTAGTATGTCTTTCAATATTCTTTCTAGGGTTGGTGTGGTGGACATGAATTTCTTCAATTGTTCTTTGTCATTTAAAGTATCTTGTTTCTCCACTAAATTTGAATGAAAGTTTTGCTGGGTACATCAGTCTGGGTTGAAAGTTGTTTTCTTTCAGAGTTTGAAATACCTCACTCCAAGCTCATCTTGACTTGAGAGTTTATGTTGAAAAGTCTGCCGTGAATCTAATGGGCTTTCCTTGATAGGTGAGTTGGGTCTTTTCTCTAACAGCATTTAGTATTCTGTTTTTATGCTGTATGTCTGAGATCTTAATTATTATGTGTCTGGGTGTAGATTTATGTTGGCTGTGACTGTTTGGTGTTATATATGCCTCACGTATGTGCATATCAGATTTTTTCCCCATATTTGGGAAATTTTCTGCTATGACTTCTGTGAATATTTTAGTTTTGTCATTTGCATTGACTCCTACTTCCTCACTAATGCCTATTAATCTTATATTGTTGCTCTTGGCATCATCTTGAAGCTTCTGGATTGTCACTTCATGCTGCTTTGTTATTTTTAGAAGTTCTGTCCTTTCATGATCACTAATTGTGATCCTGTCCTCAAGGTCTGAAATCCTATCCTCAGCTTCATTTAAATGGTTTTTGCACACTTTGCATAGAATATTTTGTCTTGGATGTCTCTTTGAGTTTGTTTCATGAATTCTGTTTTTCTTCTCTGTTGTTTATTCAAAGTTTCAATCACTTTCCTATGCTCCTGTACTTTTTTCTCTGTTTCTTCTTTAGCTGCATTCAACAACTCCTTTACTAAGGTTGTTATTTCTATCTTTAAATGGGAAAGTACTTCTAATTTGATTTCTTATATGGCATCATGGATTGTTTTTTTATTTCACTTGCTATCTTTTCAGAGATTTCTGGTGTGTTACTTTTGAAGTCCTCTATTTCAATGTCTCCTGTACTTGCTCCTAGTGAACTAGATGTTTGAGATTGCATTTTGCTTTTTTGTTTTGCCATTTTCCCCTTTTGAGTTAATATTTGGTCCTTCAATCCCACTAGTGTCAACTGTTGGTAGTGTGTATCTTGGGATCCTAATGTAAGGTTGATGTTTGTCCAGTTGCTGGGTCTCACAATGAATAGATGGGCCAGTCACCTGACTTCCCACTGCAGAGCCTGTTGGGTGAGTCCTATATTCTTCCTGGGCTGACAAGCCTAGTAATATTGATGTAAGTCAACTTTTAGTTCCTGCTATTATTTTATCTTCAGGTTATTCCAGGTCACTAGATCTCCCTGTTTATAGTGTTTGTGTTGGCTGAGGGCCTACTGTGTCCTTATTGTGTGCCTGTGTGTCTCATAAGCCCTTTTGATTTTCTCCAAGTTGGGGGAGTCCTTATTGGCACACTCCTCACTCTGCCTGATGTTTTCTGTGTGCAGAAAGGAGTCACTCACACTCTTGTCAGACTCACCAATGTCTTACAGTTAGTTGGAGGGAGCTTTACTACTGGCCCTATTTACCCACTGTACACCTCTATTTTAGGGGCATACTCCCCACACTGACTGGTTCCTGCTGAGATCTGTTTGGGTGAGACAGTTACTGAATCTCCCTTCAAGTTAGCACAGTTAATCCACTGTAGTCCAAGGTTTGCCACCTGGGAGCGAAGTTCCAATTTTTTTCTGTGTGCTGGGATTCCACCAGAGTGCTCAGCCAGGGCCCGAGGTTCAATTCTAGGCCCTACTTGCTGCTTGGAGTTCACTGGGCATGGCCTGGTTAGGCCCCAGTCCCTCTCGTGCATCTTGGGGTGGTCTCTAACGCAGGGCATGGTCTGACCATCTGGGAGTGAAGTTCAAGTTTTTTCCCCCCTGTGCACTGGGATTCTGTGTGGTCAGGGCCTGAGGCTGGATTCTGGGCCCTTCACATCTTTTGTTTATCCATGCCTTGATTGATGGGCAGTCCAAGATTTAGGTATTACAAATTGTGCAACTATAAATATGGTTGCACATACAGTGCTCTGGTATGATATTTTAAATTCTTCTGGGAAAACACCCCAAAGGGGAATGGCTGGGTTGAATGGTTGAATTCTAAGTTTCTGAGGAATCTGTACTCTGATTTCCACAGTGGTTGCAACAGTCTACACTCCCACCAATGGTGGAAAAAGGTTTCTTTTTCCTCATTTCCCCACCAACATTTGTTATTGGTTGACTTCTTGATGATAGTCATTCTTTCTGGGATGAGATGGAATCTCAGTGTTGCTTCAATTTCTATTTTGTGAATGACAAATGATTTGAACATTTTTCATATTTTTATTTACCATTTGTATTTCTTCATCTGAAAAATGTTGTATACAACTCAGATGCTCATTTTTGGATTGGGTCTTCGAATTTGGAGGGAATGAATTATTTCAATTCTTTATATGTTCTAGATATAGATCCTTTGTCTGAGGTACAATTGGCTAAATTTTTTTTCTAATCCACGGGTTGTCTTTTCATTCTGTTGTTGATTTCTTTTGTTGTGCAGAAGATTTTTAGTAAGATGAAATCCCAGTTTTTGATTCTTTATTTCCCACCCAGTTAGGGATTTATTCATGAAGTCTCTCCCTATACCTATGTCTTCAATATTTCTACCTACTTTCTATTCCAGCAGATTTAGTGTTTCTCTTTTATATTTAGATCTGTGATCCATTTTGACTTTAGTCTAATGCGTGGATCTAGTTTTAGTCTTCAGTGTTTAGAGAGCTATTTTTCCAGCACCACTTATTAAAGAGGCTGTCTTTCTTCCAGTGAACATGTTTTGCCTCTTTGTCAAAGGTCAGGTGGCTGAGTGTGTTTGTAGTTGTGTCTGCATCTTCTAATCTGTTCCACTGATCCTCAGGTCTGGTGTTTTTTTTTTTTTTGCCAGTACCATGCTGATTTTATCACAGTAGCTTTGTAGTATAATTTCAAGCCAGGTGTTGTGATGCCTCCTGTCTTACCTTTGTTGCCCATATCAGACATTTTATTGCCCATAGCAGTAGAATCTTTCCTCCCTGATACCCTGGTAGGGAAAAAGACTGCTTCTCAGTGCAGGTTAGAAGTCTCAATGAGCCATAGAATTTCTGGGGCATGTTTAGCGGGAGTTCTATTAGAGATTCACAGATCTTGTTCCTTCCAAATAGAGGCATGGGACTGAACCATATGACATACATACTTAGAGCTGTGTAGATGTTTACTCTCTTATGTTTCATCAGTGGAAGTCTCAGGTGGAAGCAATCAGCTCTGCTGTTTGAGTACTTTTATTGTGAGGTAACAGTCCTGAGTCTAACATTCCTGCCTAACCAGTAGTTGCATACTTTGTCTTCCTAAGTCCTTCCTGCACAAAAAATTGCACAAAAAACTGGAAAAGTTCATCTTCTGAGTCTGTGAGAGAGACTAGATAACCCTGTCCTCACTTGTTGGGTCTGGACCAGAAACTGTACAGTTGTGTTCACTTTCCTCCAAAGGTCAAGGATGAAGCAGAAAGGTGGCACAGATTCCAAAGTTTGTAAGTGGGCCTTCCAACAAGAGAACCTTTTGTTCTTAGAATTCATGGTTCAGACACCCAGGATAGATCAGGTCACTAAGAAGCCTCCCAATGTCATGGAGAAGGGACTTGATTTACAAGAATTCTTCCCTGAGTGTATAGGCCTCAAGAACTAATATACCTGCTGCCAGTAAGCCTCACAAACATGTGCCTACCCTCTGGACACAGAGTCTTGTTCTTTGCCTAAATAAGCCACCTTCTTATGACTAGACCCAAGGACTAGGTAAGAATCTCCAAAACCACTCCAGGTTTCTCAGTTAAGAAGAGAGAATAGCTGGACATGGTGAAACACACCCATCATTCCAGCACTTGGGAGGCTGGAGCAGGAAGATCACTGCAAGTCTGAGTCCAGCCTTGGATCCATAGTGAGTTCAAGGACAACCTGAACTAAATAGAGAGACCTTGTCTCAAAAACAAAAAACGGCACACACAAACAAACAACATGGAAGATTATATTGGTTTTGAGTTGAAAGTATCAATGTGGAAGCCTCTTGCAGGACCTTCTTGGGACCTGAAAAGTCTGTTATTCCTCTGGGATCCAGACAAGGACATTGATCCCTGGATCCTGGGTCTCTTTGAGAAAATGAAAGAGAGGCCTACACTTTTCAGCATATGTTGAAATCCAAATTTTGAAAAATCCAGTAACCCCTAAGAAGGTTCTTAGCTGTTTCAAATGTTTAGACAAAGGGAAGTACAAAATGAGTTGTGTTTTCTCTGAATTTAATGCCCTTTTGCCATGAGAAATGAGCAGCCCCAAATAGGTGACCTGGGATTACCAAATCTGGGTCTTGTCTTGGGGACACTTTATAAGCTTGAGAAGCTAGAAAGTTGAGAAGGGATTCAGTTCTCTTCCAGACTTGGGTTTCTCTGTCTCCACAGAGCATCGAATCATTCACATACTGCAGGAGGGTATGCCTTCTTTTTTCCTCTCTAGCAGGTCCTGTGCTAGGGTTTGGCTAAAGAGATGGAGTTTATTTTAGAATCTCTGGGGTAGGATTGACCAGGTCTATTGTCCCACATTTGTATGTGGATTTTCAAAGGCAAAGAGAACCCGATGCTTAGATGCCAAAAGAATACAAAGAAAGGTTCCTTAAAGTCCAAAACAGAAAAGCAACTGACTAATCCTGGAGTCAACAAAGTACATGGTTTGGGCATGGCTGGATGTAGAGGCACCGCGGTCTCATTAACCGGGTACAGGTCTTCAGCCAATCTCCACTTATTAGGCACCATTTTACTCTGACAATAGGAGTATTCCAAAGGCTGACAGCCTCTCAGAGTCCCTGTTTGAGTAGTCCCTGGACTATAGGCTTTAGTCCCTCTTTCACTTCAGGGCAAAGTTGTGCTGTCTCTGGTGGGAAAAGTGAACATGGCTTTGAGATGAATTTGAAGTGCCAAAGCTGTCTCTGTCCTCCCTACCACGTGTCCATCTATCCATACAGCTCATTCCACCTGTGATTCCTGAAGGATGAGAATTCCCATGGGGGCAAATTCCCATGGGGACTAAGTCCCAGAGGAAGATTTGAACCTGAGCCTTGGAGAGTGAATCTCTTCCCAACAGTGGGGTCAGGGTTTCAGGCATTGTTAGAAAGTAAATGTAAATCTCCTCAGGTGCACACCACAGGCTGAGAGGAGAATCTGTGGGGTGCCCTGAGCAGCCTGGACTGTAGCCATGCACCTATAGCACGGTCCTAGGAGAAAACAATGAATGAAAACCTGGCACCTGTATCACAGAGAAAATTAATGATTTTGCTCTTCACTATTAAATCACTCCAGCGTTGCATTATTTTAACAGGTATTGAGGGAGTGTTGAGTATGGAGCCATAGGGACTCTCACTGGGAGTTTCCCTGACCCTGAAACTGATTCTTCTAGTAGTTCCATTGGCAAATGGGGCAGGGTGTGGGAGGTTTACGTTGGATCACCTCCTGTAGGGGATAATCTTTTCTGAGTACTACTGAATATATATATATATATATATATATATATATATATATATATATGTATATATATATATATATATATATCCATAAGGTAAAATTATATGCCCAGAACTCATGTCACTATGGTAACATTAATCAGAATAGCCAAGAGGTAAAAACAATGTAAGTCTACATCAACTGGTGACTTGACAAAGAAAATGTGGTGCATATTCAAAATGAAATGCTCTGTAACACAAAAAATGAAATTCTATCATTTGTGACAAGATGGATGGAAGTGTAGAACAGTATGATAAGTAAAATAAGCCAGAAACACAATGGGAAATATTACATGGTATCATTTTTTATGTGGAACATAGAAAGAACTATTTAATAGAGTTTAAGGGTGTAATAGTGACGACCAGGTGCTGGGAAAGCAGGGAGGAGGCGGTGAAGGGGAAAGATCGATTCATAATGCCCATTAACAGGTAGAAGAATTCTAGTATAACGCTGCACAAGAGATTAACTACAGGTGACACTAATATACTGTGTATTGTTAAAAGCTAGAAGAAAGCATTTTTAACGTTTTTATCACAAAAATGATATTTAGATAGAAATGTTTTACTTGATTTAAACATTAGATTGATGTACATATTGCTGAAACACCACGTTGTAACCCGTAGTATGTGTATTTTATACTTTTATGTATCAGTTGAATAAATTTAAAAAAAAATGGAAAACATTTTTTTGTCAATAAAAAGTAATGTACAGCTGAAATATTTACTCTTTTGTCAGTTGCACCACAGTAAAGCTAAAAATGATATCTTCACACAAACAAAAACCAGAAACAATTGGACATAAAGCACTTCATCCTATTTCCCTTCCTTTTTGCAAAACAGGTCCAGTGTAGTGTAGTTGTAATTAATTTTTTTGAGACAGGATCTTGCTATCTCGTTTGGGCTGGTCTTGAACTCACTACGTAGCCCAGGTGAGCCTCGAACTCAGGCAATCTTCCTGTCTCAGGCTCCCACATGCAAGGATTACAGGCACCGTGCCTGGCTGTATTAAATTATTGTAATTTACTGTAATTGTACCCCTATAGGTACCCTGGCCAGGCATTGGTAATGTAAAAGATTAGGACCCTAATTCTTGAAATTTGGGGATCTAATTCTTTCCAGTATTTGAGGAAATAATTCAGGTGTGAGTGTGGTGAAATACCTGATAGGCACCTTCCCATCTGAAGAGAGAGAAAGACTGAGTGTGAGGGTCCCTTAGATCCTTGGGCATCCCCTCAGGCAAAAGTTCCCTCAATTCTGAGTTGAATTTGGAGGAGGAAGGCCTGCTCAGGCCCCAATCTGCCTGCTGCCAGCGGCTCCGAGGCAGTTTCTTCCAGTCTTGCCTTAAAGAGGCAGAGCATTCTCTGTCTCACCTGGAGGTCCAAGTGCAGTCTTGAAATTCCTCAAACTAAATGTGTTTAGGTCCCTAAACATGTATGTGTTTGAGAATAGCTTCCTCCAGTGTCACCTGCAGGCCATTGTTTTCCCACTGTGTCACAGGATTCAGTTTCTCATTCTGGTTGCACAAGAAACTGCACTCAAGACAGTGGATATGGGTTTCATCCTTATTTGCATTTTCCTGGTCAAGCAAGATTCCTGATGTCTTATCTGCCCCCAGAGATGGGTGTGTGTATTCCTCCCTTAAGGGTTTCCAATTTGAGGCCACTACATGCCCTGGAGTATTCCTCCTGAGGTATCATCCCAATCCTGGTCAGAGGGAGGAAGTGCCTCTTCTATTGGTATCCTTACCAGTCGACACTCATTTTCTAAGGCCTCCATTTAAGGGTTTCCTAGCTTCCTGAAAGGACAAAAGCCCCTAAAGCTGTAGAAGTTTTGGACAGCGTGTGAGAGAAAAGTAACCTATACCACCTATTTGAAAAAAGGATCTGGTGTGCTTAAAACAAACACCACTAGTAGGAGATGTGGCATTAGTTTTTTCTTTTTGAATATGACCACAAAACTAACCTGCCTCTCTCATCTGGGTGAAAAGACTAAGCTACCACCGCAGGGAGTCACTATCTTAGCAAAGCCACCAGTTTATATCCCCTTAACTGGTTACTCTCAGATTAGCAAACCAAATTCTGGCAGGGTTCCAAGACTAAGTAGCTATTAAGCTGCTATGAAAATATGCACTCCCTGAAAGTGGGGTCCCCTACTGTTCACCTACAGGGGCCAGCCTGGACAGCTGGCCACAGCTAATCTAGGGACAAAGACCCTAAGGCTGGGTGCTGACTGTATCTTGCAGTTTTATTTTAATTCCTGGTCAAGGAATTAAATATGCATTGGGATGCAAAGCTGGAATGAATAGCTAGCTGGGGTTATAAACTCAGCACCAGTAATGAATTACAGGGATAGAGTTTTTAAAGAGGAAGATGCTTTGTTTGTAAATAGGAAGAAGGAGAAGACACAAAACTTCACTGGAGAGTGAGGGCAGGGAATCTAAATGGATACCCACGAACCTTTGTTCCTGGCCCCTCTTATTAGAATTAAGGATCCTTCCCCCCCAGAACTTGTCACAGTGGAATTGGTTTCTTACAGGATCCTAAACCAAGCACACTTGCCCATGTGCACATGCCTTTAAGTGGGATTTGTATGAGTTGTTCCTGTGTTTCCATCCTTGTCAGGGCCTTATCTCTGAGATTTACAGGTGAATATTTTAAGCTTCAGAGATGGTAAGATGTTCCTATGATTTTCCTGTAAAGAAAGTAATTTCTATCTTTCATATTCTATATTCCTCTTCTTCTATATTGCAGTACACATATTTGATTCATAGTGTGTCAAGTCTAAAAGTATTAAAGTGTATATATAGTGTACATCTTCCTTGCTCCTTTTGAAAGAGGCTTGGGTCTGCCTTGCTGGCTCTACACTACTAAGGTTGAGAGATATTATGCCTGATTTATGCATCTGTTCTGGTTCTTCTGTGTTTGAATGATCAACGGCATGCAAGAACCAATGCAAAACACCAGGCCTCATGCCTAGAAGAAAAAAGCTTAACATGTGATTAGATTTGTGAACATTTTGGGATAAAAGTGGAATTTTAAAGAAGTGTACAGTATAACTGGAACTCAGAGCTGTGTCCAATAAGTTCTATGGAAGTAGAAAAACATCCATTTATTTTGAGAGGAAGTGTAGGGATTTAAAGAGAAGTATTTTCATTTAAAAAGTTAAATTATCCTATAAAGTGAGAGGAGTTTCTTTCAATGATACATGTGTCTTTGAAAAATTGATGTCTTTTGTTACCTTGTAGGTTTATTCCCCCAGCACAGGGGGAAAAAAAAGGAAAGAAAGAAAAGAAAAATCCAAGAAACTCAGAGCCAACCTTGCAACCTCGTACTGCAGGGATGTCTGCATGTGGCCCCCTCAGCAGTGAAAGAGCTCAGCTTTCAGAGGAGGAACCTGCTGGGAGATGGGCTGATGCAGGGAAGGCTGAGGTGGAGATCTGTGCAGGGCCCTTTCTGTCTGCATTAGTGCCAGGTTTTTCTCAGACCTTCTGCCTTCATTTCTAGATCTCTGTCCTCATCTGTGCATTGCCTTTGCTGACATGTGGTGACCTCTCGTTACCCTCTTTCATCTGGATGCCTCTTGCCTTACATCCCGGTCCAATCATTGGAAGTCAAGAGTTGGAAGAAGAGGATGAGGCCTGGTGAGAGAGTTTCAGTCTTGGGGTGTTGTGTCTCAAGCAAGGACTCTGGGTTGGAGCATCTCATAGTAGTTGTGGTCATGATGGGCACAGAGGCTGGGAAAAGCTGTGAACCATCCTTACCAGCTAGAGCAGAAGCTAGAGGGCCAGGAGAGCAACTGGGATGGTGGTAGCAACTTGCCATAGGACATCAGGCCTCCTCCAGACTTGGATAAAGGGATAAGTTTCTATACAACCATTTCTGAAACCAACAAGGCTCTAGAGAAGAGTCAGCTTCACACACCAGCCGTGAGACTCAGGACATGGGAGTTAGGTGAGGACCAAGGTGCAGACCTCCTGGTGAGACTTAGACCATCGCAGGCCTTAAGGTAGAGAAGACACTGGAGGTCCCAATCCCTGACCTTTCCATTAGGCCTCTGGCCAGGGATGGGACCCAAAGGTTACAAGCCTAGAGCTGTGGTACTTGGAATGGTCTCTGCTACCATGCAGTGGCATTCCAGTCACTCGCCCACTTCACTTAGGCTCCTCATGTGGTTTCCAAGATGGCCCTGAACAGGTCCTGCAGTGCCACTCCAACTAGCTCTCATGCTGTATTTCAGGAGCTACAATCCCTCCATGGAACCCTCAGCAGCTATGAAGAAGCTGTAGGAGAAGCAAGTCCTGGGTTCCCCAAGTCATTTTCTGTAGCAGCAGCTATAGCTGGTTCAAGTCAACAACTGAGTTTTCTGTGGAAAGAAGCCAGGAGAACTCTGGATTCTCTGGACCCTGCATGCAGGAGTCTCCCAGGAGGGAGGTTGAGATGGCTGTCCACAGGGTTAGGTTTTATCCCAGCTGGGTGTAATCAGTCATAGAAAGCATGGAGAAGCTTCCTGGGGATTCACTTCTTGCATCACGGAAATCCACTCTGGTCTTTGTGCTGGTTTTCAGAAGTGCGGCATGTTGAGAGTGTCTGATCCCACTACATGGAGGACACAAGTATCTGAGTCAACTTGGGCCAATGGGGATGGAATGAGGGACAGGGAGGTGGAAAAGATTAGAGGAGAAAAATGCTATGAACAGCTGTTGACAACTTGTCTTTCACCTGATGGAAGCTTCCATGGATTTCAATTTTCAGAAAGCTAAATCAGGTGTCTAGAAGAAAATATGAGCTTCTAGGGACAGGGTTTGGTGGCCCAGACCTTGTGCTGGTAGAAAAATAACCCCTGATCTCTCCCCATGACCCTCAGAATTCTCTCTCATGGCTGGCATGCTCTGCAGCAATATTGTGAGTAGGCAGAATGGACATATAGGGTGAATGCTTCTCTCTGAGTCTAGAGTCTTCCAGGTGGGCACTGACCTGCCTATCGAAAATGCAACCCTCAAGTGTCCCTCCTAGAAGCTCAGCTTCTGTCTGCCAGGACTGGAGAGGCTCATGACTCCCTAGTCTCTACCTACGTTCCTAGGTGCCTCTTCTGTCCTGGGTCACCTCTTCTTGATCTTGTGGGGTCCCCCTGCTCTTTTCTACCTCCTTACATAATGCTGAGCTTCCTCTCCACATCCACAGGACCCTCCTGGCAGTCACACCATTGGCCTCTCACTGTTCAGGTTTCCTTACAGCACATTTCCTACTCTGCAATCTGAATCATCGAGAATCTCCCAAATCATCAGATTACTACAGAAAGAGCTGTACCCTGGTGGCTCAAAACCACACCCCCCGCAAAGACCAGAAGACTCAAATCTGTAATTCACTGTGTTGTAGAATTGAGGTGTGGGAACTGCCTTTGCCTTCACGGGCTCCAAGGATGAACCTGCCTGCTCCAACTCCCTGGGCTTATGACCTGATCACTCACGTACATCTCTGCCTCTGTCTTCTCATGACTTTCTCTTCTGTTTTTAATATTTTCCCACCATCTCTCACAGGACACTTGAGATGATGTTTGGGCTCCAGGTGGATAAACTAGGATAGTTTCCCCATGGCAAATCCTTAATTCTCTTGAAAGGTAGAAAAATAAATATAATAATAAATAAGGTGAGAGAGAAAGGAATGACACAGGGAGAGGAGCAAGAAGGGGAAAGGCAAATCATTGGTTTAAGTGTTATCTTCAACTTTTTTAAGAGACAGGTATTACTGTGTATTCCAGGATGGCCTTGAACTCACTACATATCCATGGCTAGCCTTGAATTCAAGATGATACTACTGTGTCAGCCATCCCAGTGCTAGGACTGTAGGGGTGCAGTTCTTCACCCACCTCAGTTTATCTTTTTTCTAAACCAGCATGGCTGGATACCTCTGATCCCAGTATTTAGGAGAACGAAGGAGGATTGTGAGTTTGAAACTAGCCTGTGTTGTAAAGTGAGGCCTGTCATAAAACAAAACAATTTTTTTCTGTCATTTTAAAATTTCATCTGTGGGATTGTCGGCTGCCCCTCCCTGCCACCCCTGGATCTAGGATGGCCAAGAATTGTTGACCGCCCCTTCCTCTCAACCTCCAGACCTGAGACAGCCACAGATTGTTGGCTGTTCCTCCCCCTCACCCCTCCTCTCCCACCCAGGACAGCCCTGGATCATTGGCTGCCCCTCCCCCTTGACCCCCAGACATTGAATGGCAATGGGTTAACCTTGCTGGGCTAATGGGAGACTAAGTAACCCCTCATCCACACAGAGGACCTCAGCAGGCTTGTGACAGTGTGATGAGTTTCCCCTCAAGTAGAGGACCTCAGTGGGTAAACAGGAGAAGTAGTGAAGTCCCCCGCAGCTGTAGGACCTTGGTGAGCCTGGAAAGAGTGTGGGTGAGCCCTTCCTCCACACAGAGAACACCAGGGGGGTTGAGGAGGGTGCCGATAATGCCTCCCTGAACCTGGAGGCAATCAAAAGGGCTTAGGAGGCACCCAGTGACACAGTAGGGTTCCAGCTGAAGCAAACACTATAGCCAGGTAGATCTGGTGGCCTGGAACAACCTGAAGACATAGTAACAACAGGAACTAAGGGTGGACTTACATCAATACTCCTAGGCTAGTCAGGCCAGGAAGAATATAGGACCAACAGGTCCTGCAGGAGGAATTCAGATGACTGGTCTCCCCTTCATTGTGGGTCACAGCAATTGTACCAACATCAGCCACACAGCAGGACCCTAAGATACACACAACAGACAGTTGAGACTAGTGGGATGGAAAGACCAAATATTAGCCCAAGAGGTGAAAATGACACAACCAAAAAGCAAAATGCAATCTCAAACATCTAGTTCATCAGGAACAGGTATAGTAGACATTGAAACAGAGGACATTAAAAGTCACCTGAAATTTCTGAGAAGATAGCAAGTGAAATAAAGAAACAAACCCATGAGGCTATAGAGGAAATCAGATTATAAATATTTTCTCATGTAAAAAAGAAATGACAACCTTAATAAAGGAGTCACTCAGCATAGCTAGGGAAGACATAGATGAAACAGTACACGAGCATGGGAAAATGATGGAAACCTTGAATATAGAAAAGAAGTAGAATGCATGAAACAAATTCAAAGAGATATCCAAGAAATAAAAATTCCACTGAAAGCTGGTGAAACCATTTGAATGAAGCTGAGGATAGAATTTCGGACCTTGAGGACAGGATTGCTCCTAGCAATGATGAAAGAAATTTTAAAAATAACAAGGCAGCATGAAATAACAATTCAACAGCTTCAAGATGATACAAGGAGAAACAATATAAGACTGATAGGCATCAGTGAAGATGCAAGAATCATTGCAAATGACATAGACAAACTATTCATAGAAATAATAGCAGAAAATTTCCTAAATATGGGGAAAGGATCTGATATACAGATAAGTAGGCATATAGATGCTAAACAGTGATAATCAAAATAAATCTACACTCAGATATATAATAAGTAAGGTCCCAGAAATAAAGTTTCATTTTTATTTTTACATGTTATCAGTATATAATAAATATGTTCATTATGGAGAGCTGATACATGTACAGAATAAATCCTATATTTTTACATCTTCTTCCTTTTCCCTACTTCACTCACAACTGGAGAAATATGAGGAAGTTGAAAAAAATTATATTTGTCTCCTGAAATCTAACAATAGAACTCAGCATGCATTATATTATGAATCAGAATTGTGAATGCTGTCATCCTGTCTCTGTCTCTATCTCTGTCTATCTCTTCAAGAAGGAAACACATCTGAGCCATACCAAGAGGAAAAAAATGACTTGAGTTGTTGGCTTTTGAAGACAGCAGAGATTTAATTTGCTCACCTTAGAAATCAAGTGTTAGGATCTTAATCAGTATGAAATTTAAAAAACGTTAAAAGAATCCATCAATTAATAATTATCGCAAAATTATTTTGATCTTTTTGAGGGTTTCACTATGCATGCAGGCTGGCCTTGAACTCACTGTGTAGCCCAAACTGACCTCAAACTGCAGCAATCCTCCTGCCTCAGCCTCCTGAGTGCTGGGATCATAGGTATGTGCCACCATACTCAGCTATTATAAGATCTTTTTCTTTTCTTTTCTTTCCTATTTTATCTTATCTTTTCTTTGTTTCTTCTTTTTTTTGTTTGTTTGTTTCTTTTTTCTTTCTATTCATATTATAGGTTGCAGAGCTCAGTGTTCGAATCCTTGCACAGTGTGTGTGAAGGCCTGGCTTCATGTCTTTCATCCCCACCCCAAAAAGAAAAAAATACCAAAAGACAAACAAACAAACAAACACACCAAAATCGGGCTATGGAATTCAGACATGGATATCTTTGGGGACATTGTTCAGTCTATCACAGTGCCGCCCTACCCATGCTTAATTGTCACATTCCAAGTATCCCTGCCCTGGCCACCTGCCCTTCAATAGATGCACAGGAGGACCTGGGGTCATTAGGAGTAGGGGCTGTGACTTTGCTTGGTGGAAATGCTGCAGGACTCAGTGGTGACCACTGGAAAGTTGGAGGGTTCAGAACGAGGTGCTGGGGAAGGATGAGCACCTTACTCTTTCTGCACTGTCTTCTCTTCTCTCTGTCTCCTGAGTTCCTCTCTTCATGCAGTTCAGGGATATCCAAGCTCCCTAATGTACCCCAAGTCCTAACTTATGCACCGAGTGTGCTGTTTTGCCTGCTCTTGCCCTTGGGGCCATTTTAGAGAACTATAGACAGGGGTGACGAGCTGTCATTTCCAACCCTCTCTTATTTTTAAATTTTTTATTCATTTTCTTGCTCAAAAATTTCCAAATGTGGTCAATGGAAACTCTTTGGTACAATCTCTTTATTGTGGAATGGGAGCAATGTGATAAGTCTTGAAATAGGTAGAAGCCATGTAACCACTACCAGATCAAGACAGTGAACATATTCATCATCCTCTAAAGGATGCTCACATTCTATTCTCCTGGCTTTCCCACCTATAGTCAACCAGGAACCTGCTTTCTCTCATGGTAGATGAATACACATCGTGTACATAATCGAACCTGTGTATCAATTTTTTTCCAGATTGGGAATTTAATACAGGATCTTTGCACTGAATTACTTCCCATCTCTGGGCTCACATTTTCAATCTTCTTGTTTCAGCCTCCCAGTCTACTGGGATTACAAGCACATGCCACCTCTAAACTCTGAGCAATGTATTGTTTTGCCATGGGTGACCAATTCCCAGACGTGTTTCTAGGTTCTCATGTGGTGAGTGAATACTTGCACATGATACACAATGCTAAGAAAAAAGCAGCAAAGCTTTTCATAATTAACTCTGTTATAACTGGATTTATGAGACGGTCATCTGCATGAACCTTCAATGAACTCCAAGTGAAGAAATGCTACTGTTGGTAATACTGGAGAATCTGGCAAACATGCTTTTGGCTTGCAACTTTGAGATTTTCCAAGGCAGGTCCCAGGGTCTTTGCCTTCCTTATCTCTGCTCATGGAGTAGTAGGCCCTAGATAAATGCATGTGTATGTGGGGTGTAGGACCCCACGGCACTTCCTAGGTTCAGTTGATTGGAGAAGATCCCTCCAATGGCCCCAGTTATACTAAGTATACTGTTCCCTCCTAAAACACCTGGTCAGTGAACATCTTTAGTGGTGCTGAGTCTGGAATGTTCACTCTATAGCTGCTTCCTGCTGAATAGGGTCACTGGCTCTATCTATGCAGAGCTCATGGAGCTTGTACCCTACATGATCTAGCAGATGGAGAGAAATATACTTGTCTTTTGAGGATTCATTGAAGAGCAGTAGATAAGGAGATGGGCTTTGATCTGTGGGTTAAATCACCATCTATAGTTTAAAAACTTGTTATTGGTATGGTCCTGAGGCCTTTGTATTTAGGACTTGTTAGTAGC
Organism: Hydrochoerus hydrochaeris; assembly: GCA_004027455.1. Taxonomy (NCBI): domain Eukaryota; kingdom Metazoa; phylum Chordata; class Mammalia; order Rodentia; family Hydrochaeridae; genus Hydrochoerus; species Hydrochoerus hydrochaeris. Next base: position 141,669 of record PVLA01004804.1, read on the forward strand.
AGTAGTCTTTCAATATGTGAAAGTTTTCACTCCAGCCCTAGCTTGGAATCTTCTTTATACAGAAGCAACCTGGAATTTAACCAACATGTGGGTGGATATTGGGTTCAATGGCTGGTTTTCTGGAGCAAATTAGATTAAGACTAATTTGACAGAATCTAAAAAGTGTAACAACCCTCCTTATTGAGGTTAACCCAGTCATTTCATTGACCTGAAGCTAATTTATGACAGTTATAGTGATCGTTTTAGAATTTTCAATGGTACAAACAGCCCGCTGGACCTTCTTACAGCATTTAAAAGATCAAATGAGAAATATTCTGGGCTGGATCCTGAAAGCAAGTTAGGGCAAGGCCTCAAGGTAAATTTTGTAATGGAGAGTCAACCTAACATATACAAAAAATTACAAAAATTAGGACAGAATGAGAAGTCAATTGAGAAGGTACTGAAGGAAGCACAGAAAGTTTATGTAAAAAGATAAAAAGACAAAAGCAAAAGAAAAAGATTGTGTTCTCTATGGGACAAGTATTTAAAAAGAGACCAACCCAAAACTCTTTTCACCTTTTGTAACTATGGGCCAGAGGGTGGTCCACAGAGTCCTCACTCAAACATGGGGAGGAAAGAAACAGCCTATTTTCTTTGTCTCCAAATTCATGTACCTGGTCTCTAGCTAGCAGGTCTCCTGCTGACTGGGCTAAGTTTCAGAGCCTCCTCTTGTGAGTCCAGCAGGGTTTGGGGAGAGGGTCAGACTCAGCTCATGAGTGGGTTCGGTGAGGACCGTGGTGTAGAACCCTTAGAGAGACTTGGACCAACTCACTGGTCAAAGCAGACAGTAGAGACTCCTGTGCCTACCCATTCTCGTTCCACTGAACTCCTGACCAGAGCAGAGACACAAAGATCACACTGCTTGGAGCAGTGGGCATTGGAATGATCCCTATGGCATGTGTGGTGCCAGGCCTTGGCGTGCCTGTCACTTGCCCATGTCACCTGGGGTCCCATGTGGGTTTCCAGTGTGATGGTTTCCAATGTGACTCTGATACTGCTGTGCTACCTTCACTCTCATGCTGTTGCCTATGAACTGCAGACTTTCCCAGCAAGGCCCATGTAGTGATTCTCCTGGTGAGAGAAGTCCGGGCTGAATTTAAGTCTGTCTGGGTTGCAAAGTAGCAGATACAGCTGATTCAGGTCTGTATCTGGGTTTTCTGTTGCCAAGAGGCCGGGGAAACCCTTCCTGCTCTGGATGCAGTTGCTCCCTGAGGGAAGATGGAGATATGATGTCTTCACAGGAACAGGTCTTGTCCCAGCTGCATCTAATCAGCCCCAGAAGGCAGGAAGAGGCTCTCTGATAATTCAGTGCTTGCATCTCAGGAATTCAGGCTGACTCTTGTTATGGTTTCCAGAAATGCAGCACATAAACAGTGATCAATGCCACCACCATGAAGGACACGAGGAGTTAAGGCAATTTGGGCTGCTGGGCTAAAGGGCAGGCAGATGGACAAGGATCAGAGGAGAGCAAAGCTGTGAACAGCCACCAAGACCTTGTCCTTGGCCTGGTTCTGAACTGTCCAGGGTCACTGTGCCCCAAGTGTCCCTCCCTAGAAGCTCAGCCTGGTCTTCCAGGACAGGAGTGGCTCCTGGCTCCTAAGGCTCTATCTGGATCCCTGGTCTGCCTCCTATCCTGGGCCACCTCCCTCTGGCACTGTTGGAATCCCTGCTCTGCGCCACCTTCTCTGATCCTGCTGGGTTCCCTTGATTCAGGCCACTTCCACCCCACTCCCTGCAGCCTTATTTCTTGGCCAGCTCCTCCCCACAGGCCCATGCAGCCATGTAATGGTGCATTTCCTACTGTCGACTTCTGCAATCTGAATCACCCAAGAATCTCCCAAATCATCAGATCACTACAGAAAATTGTTACAGACTGATTGACTTAAAATTAATTCACTGCATGTTGGAATCCAGTCGTGGGCAGGACCTTGATCTCTCTGCAGGATCCAAAGTTGGACCTGCCTCCCTAGCTTCCTTGGTTTGAAGCTATTTTATTCCCATCTCTGCCTGTCACCCTCATGGTTTTCTCTTCTGTGTTTAATCTCTGTGTGCCTATATCTCAGGACACTTGAATAATTCAGGATAATCTCCCCATCTTGAATCCTTAGTTGGTTTAAAAGGTAGAATAGTAACAATGAGAGAAGGTAGAAAAGATATGAGGGAGAGAGGTAAAAAGGCCAAAGGTCAACCATGGGTTTTATACCTTCTGTCTTTTCTATAATTTTTTAGACAGTGTGTTGTTATGCATTCCAGGATGGCCTTGAATTCACTATGTGTCACAAGCCTTGGACTTGAGGTGAATCTCCTGTCTCAACTTCCCCAGTGCTAGGATTATGGATGGGCACCACTTTGCCCTGCTTAGCATATCTTTTTTCTAAAGTGATGTGGTTGGTGTGTCCCTGTGATACCACTAATTAGGAGGCGAAGGCAGGAGAATTGCAAGTTTGAAGCCAGCCTGGCCATATGGGGAGAACATGCTTCAGAACATGGCTTTTTTTTTAGTACAAGTTGTCAGTACATGAGTATATTTATTGTGAAGATATACACAACAATTTTTTATGTTTTTACATCTTTTATCTCTTTTCTACCTAACTGTTTTGCTAGTGAAATAGACATTTTCCTTAAAAATTTGAAAACAGAACACACTGTGTTATGCTATGAATCAGGAATGTGAATGCTGTCTCTCTTTCTTCGGGAAAGCAACACGTCTGAATCACACCGAGAGGAAAAGAGGGCTCGTGCTGTTGGCTTCTGAAGATGGTAATGCAGATATTAACTACTCATCCTGAAAACTAAGCATTAGCTTATTATCCCTTTTGGAATTTAAAAAATAACAATAAAGAAAGGATACTTAAATTAATCACAATCATAAAGACTTTCTTTTTGTCCAAATAAAGTGATATTTACAGGTTGCAGTGATGGAACAGGAGCTCAGTGTATGAGTTCATGCCCAGTATGTGTCATACAGAACTGCGTTCATCCCCAGCACCCAAACAACAACAACAGAAAGAAGAAAAGAAAAAAGAAATAAATAAAGAAAGAAAATAAAAACATCAATACTCATATGTATGTGTACACCTGTTTGTTCTCCCTCTTCTAAGAAACTCATCAGGGTTTAATTATGAAGGATCCACCCTGATGATCTTATCTAAGCATAAACCACCTCCCAAAGGTCCTGCCTTTTACTTCCACAGTCAGATATTTTTTTTTCTTTTTTGAGATAGCAGATAAGGTTAACCTTGAGCATGTAGCCCAGAGTCCAGAGTGGCTCCAACTCACAGTGATCTCTTGCCTCAGCCTCTAGAGTGCTGGAATTACAGGAATGTGCAAACACACTTTACAACTACCAGTTTATTTACATTGGTATGGACTCATGGGTATTTGTTTTACACTCTGGCTTATAATCCAGTCTTTTCTTATTTTCTATCTTTTATTTTATGTTCATCTGTTGCTCAAATATTTCCAACTTTGGATGATACAAACATCTGCCCTTTGACAAACTGACTTTATTGTGGTTTGGGAACAATTTGGTAAATTTTGAGGAAACTGCCACCAGATCCAGACAGTGAACATAGTCCTCCCCCTCTAAAGTTTCTCAGGGCCCTTGGGAATCCTTCCCTTCTACTCTTCTCCTGGCTCTCCCACCCTCAGTCAGCCAGGGACCTGCTTTCAGTTGTCATAGACTGGCCTGTGTGGTACATAGATGAATCTGTGTATCAGTTTTTTTCCATACTGGGGATTGAAGACATAGGCTTTGCACTGAGCTACATCTCTAGCCCTTTTTAAAAATTTGGGATGGATTCTTATTAAGTTGCCCAGGCTGGGTTCACATTTGCAATACTCCTGCCTCTTCTCCCTACCATAGCACAATCATAGGCACATGCCAAAGTCTGGTCTGAGGAACCCGTTAGAAGACAGGCTGCAAAGGAAGAGAGAGTAGAGTATACAGGGAGCCTATCCAGACAGACTCAAGGAAAGCTCAAAACGATGAAGTCACAGGGCCATGGACAGGTGTACTTGTGCAACACTGGCCCTTTGTTGGACACCCAGGGAGGGCATGGGGTTTCCTCCCTACATTTAACAGAGGATGAGTCATTTTATGCTAGATGAGTAAAAAATTTGGTCTCTGAGGCATCATCTGCAACAGCTTCCCAGTTTCTCCACATTTCATTTTCTCATTTAATACTTTCATGTGTCAATGCGGAGACACCAATCATGATTCCTACATTACAGACTGAAAAACAGGTAGGTGAAAGTGCTAATAGAGAAGAAGGTGAGTGATCTCCAACCTTGAGTAGTTCCAGACAGCAGATGACTGCTTTGTAAACATGTTATAACTGCATAGCGGGGTGGCTGTGAGGGGTGACCTCAAGGTGAGGGGTGGTTAAAGTACCAAGGCAGTCCCTCTCCTTGAGACAAGCTGGCCACGCTCTGCTTGCTACATTTCAGGCAACTTAATTTCTTTAGAGTCTCAGGATGTGGAGGGAACTAATGTTAAACAGTGCGTCCCTGAAGCTGCCTCAGTTTCACCGCCTGTGCATGGACTGTTGCTCACAACTCTCCAAAGCTGTAGTTTCCAGGTTCTTATTTTCTTGTGCTTGCCCTGTGTCTCCCAGACAACACCAGGATTGTTCTGGAACACCCAGGGGTAAGTTGAGAGGGGCTCTCTTGCTCCTTTCTAGCAATGTCACATCCAGGGGTGCACATCACTGCTCCACAGCTGACTGGGGTTTTAAACTCAGCACCACTAACAAATTAAAGAACACTTTTGTAAAATAGCAAACTTATGATAGGTATTTCGTGATCAATTAGAGGTCTCTGACCAAGTTTCTGGTCTGCTGTTTCTGATGAATTCAACTGACCTTGTTGGTGTCTAAAGCCCAACTGCATATCTCTGATAAGGGCTGAGTCAGAGTAATTGTCCATAACTTAAGACACACCAGGCTAGTAAAAAATGCCGTTAACTATGCTCACTCTCTAACAGCTGCCTTCCCTTGCTCCCAGAGTGTTTCTGTATTCTGATAAACAAATCCTTTGTTTCAACAAATGTTTAAGACTAGCCTGCCTATCACTGTATGACTCAATGCACGTAACCAGTTATGGAGTTTTTGGTCACTTGATTTGTAAATGCTATAGAAACTAAACTCTCTCTAAATTCAGTGCTGTTGCCTTTGTGGAATTATCCTGCAACAGTCCTGCACTAGTGTAAAGATTAAATACTGCCTTCTTATCTCCTTGGTGCAGAATCTTCCTTTCAGTTTGGCTTGGGGATTTCTCTGTGACATCACTAGATACTCTCTTAGGTTAGTATTCCATATTCTCAGCTCATATTGAGCGAGGAAGGCAGGGTGTGACTAAAACTGGCCATTAAGGAAGCATGACAAGATGCTGGAATACATGTACAGAGTAGTTTCCAAAGCCTTTGGTGTAAATTTCTCACAAAAACTTGAGCAGGTTTTCAGCAGGATGGCTTAGATCTGATGTCAGTCTGGAGAGGGGATGATGTCAGTCTGGAGAGGGATTGGGGGAAGAGACAGAGACATAGAGAGACAGACAACAGACAGAGAGGGAGAGACAGAGACAGAAAGAGACAGAGACAGAGAGAGACAGTGAGGGAGAGAGAGGCACAGAGAACCAGAGGGACAGAGAGAGAGAGAGAGAGAGAGAGAGAGAGAGAGAAAGACAGAGAGAAGGAAAGAGAGAGAGAGTGAGAGAGATTAACAGAGAATGTCCCTCTATCTTAAGTGTTTAGGGCTCTAAATTGTGGACGATGCAAAGAGATTGCTTCCCTTCAGTATCACACCAAAAGTTGGCACTTTCCATGGTCTCACAGGCCCTATGCAAACTGTATGAGAAACTTTGATTTACACATTGGATGAACCAATCTTTATAGGCTCCACCCTAGTGAGCACATTTTAGTTTCATATTGTTACTGGGATTTGGAGTTCCAGTCTCCATCCAGAGGTGATTTCTAGGTTCTTTCTGTCCTAAGCAAAGGATTGATCAAGACAAGCACAAATGGTAGTAAAGTTTTATTAAAGGTAGGAAAAAAAATAGGTTCTTCAGAGTGTGTTTGGGCCAAGTAAAAGTGGAAAAAGCTAAATCTCTGTCTCTCTGCCTATTTGGTTCTCTCTCTCTCTCTCTCTCTCTCTCTCTCTCTCTCTCTCTCTCTCTATCTCTTTCTGCCTCTGTCTTTCATACACACACAAACAGGGTCATCTTATGCAGTTCAAGCTTACCATGAACTCACTATGTAACTCAGGATGATCTTAACCTCACAGCAATCCTCCTGCCTCAGCCTCTTGAGTGCTGGGATTATAGATTTTTGCCGCATGCTTGTCTCTCTCTCTTTCCAAAAGTACACAAGAGATCTTAAATGTGTACAGTGTACATCTTAAATGATTATGGGTAACTCAGTGTCTGTCCTCAAAACACCATCTTGGCTTATATTTTATAAACTTGAGATCCACTTATGATAAACTTTTTTTTAAAGTTGATTTTTCTCCAAATGTTAGTCAAAGAGTAAAGAAACAAGGCCTCAAACCTAGTTTCATAATGAGGGATAATGAAGAAAGAACTCACCTAGCAAATCTACAACTCCTCTCTTTCCACCTTCTGACTTCTACCTAGTTGTAAATATATGACGTTAACTATCAAGAAAAAGATACTCAAAAGAGCTTCAATTATTAAAAAAGTTATGTTATGAGCTATCTAAGGAAAAAGAATTGTTATTGGATAACATTGACTATTTCCACTAGTCTATGTATACTTAGAAACCTAGAACTAAGGAAAAAAGATTATAATAATTTAGCATGGCCAGTGCACTTAAGAGTGCCATCTAATTAAATTAAATTAAATTATTTTATGTGCTCCATGTGTTTTCTTGTCTATTTCTTGGCCTATTAATCTGTTTTAATAATTGATTAAATTACCTGCAGTTGCCTGGTTAAAAAAGTTGAGCTCCTATAAATTTCTTTTCTATTTTTTTTTCTTTACAGAGTTCTCTCTCTGTTAGGGCTTGTCATTAAAAAAAGTTATAAAAATATTTCATTGTAATTAAACTCACTTAGAATATTAGAGAGTAAAAACTGCAGGGCTTGAACCTTATGTAAAACTTGCAGAGCTGGGGATATAGCTCAGCAGCACAGTGCCTGCATGGCAAGCACGAGGTCATGAGCTTGGCTCCTGGTTCAAAAAATCCTTGCAAATAAGAACACCAATGTTTGGTAACAAAGGTTATGATTTATGTTGATATATATATATATATATATATATATATATATATATTTGTGTAATTTTTAGGCATATATTATTCTCCAAAAGTTCTATTTAAGTTGACTTACAGCAAAGTTATCACTCATGATATAGCTCAAAAGCTGTTTGATTACATGGCTTAATAGTGAGCTAATCTAAATTGGTTGGTAAGGTAAGAGTAAAGATGATTTAGAGTTCATGACAGGTGCATGGGGCCTTTAGCTCAGGATCTGAGGGTATTCTTGGGTTCCGCTGGCTACTTGCCACCTAGCTTGTCATGCTTAGGAGGCTTTGGACACACCTAGAAACTCTCAGTCCCTGGGCTTCTTTGTGGATATGCTAAGTGGCACCCCTTTGGGGCCCATGCTGGCCCATACCTCAGGAATCTTTAACTGGGCCTGGGAGTCAGCAGTGGGTGCTTGGGCGGTGCCTTGTGATCACCCCACTGACAGTACTCTGTGTCCAGAGACTAGGGCCAGTGAGGGAGCTGTCCTGGAATGATTCCTTTGAGGAGGTGCTGTCTCAGTAGACCAAGTAACCCAGTGGTTGACAACAGTGGTTCCTTCTCTAAAGGACAATATTATCCTATTGTGGTTCTCCTGAAGATGCCTAGAAAAGTTCCAGGGTATCACCCTAATGGCATTATGTAAAATTCAAGTTCACTCTAGATAATTATAAATACGATCCTTATTTATTTCACTAATGAGGATAGCTTCAAGTTGTCTCCATTTGCCTATGAAGGCCTCAAAATCACTGTTTTTTATAGCAGAGTAATATTCCATTGTATAAAAATACCATATCTGTTTTATCCACTTTGCAGTTGATGGGCATCTTGATTGTTTCCAAGATTTAGCTATTTCAAATTGTGCTGCTATGAACATGGGTGCACATATATCACTGTGAAATGACCTTTTCAGTTTTTCTGAGAAAATACTGAGGAGGGGAACAGCTAAATTGAGTGGAATGACAAATCCTAGTCTTCTGAGAATTCTCCATACTGATTTCCATAGTGGTTGCAGTCTACACTCCCACCAACAATGGAGCAGTGTTCAAATATCAGGTGGCTGAGTGTCTTTGTAGTTGTGCTTGCATCTTCTAATCTGTTTCATTGATCCTCAGGTCTATTTCTTTGCCAGTACCATGCTGATTTTATCATTGTGGATTTGTAGTATAATTTCAAGTCAGGAACTGAGATGCCTCCTGTCTTGCCTTTGTTGCCCAGAATTGCCTTTGCTATTCTAGGTTTCTTCTGTTTCCAAATGAATTTTAGGAGTGTTTTATCTAGATCTGTGAGGTATGTTAATGGTATTTTGATTGGGATTGCATTAAATCTGTGTAACAGTTTTGGGAGTATGACCATTTTCACAATGTTGTTTCTTCCCAGCCTAGAGCAAGGAATGTCCTTCCATTTTCAAATATGATTCCCAAGTATTTTATTTTTTTAGATGCTATTGTGAAGGGCAATATTTCCAAATTTCTCTCTCAGTGAGTTTTTGTTTGTGTACAGGAATGCTATTGACTTTTGAGCATTGACTTTGTATCCGGCTATACTGCTGAACTTGTTTATTACCTCTAGTAGTCTTTTAATGGAGTTTTTGGGTCTTCTATATAAAGTATCATGTCATCTGCAAATAATGATAATTTAACTTCTTCCTTTCCTATCTTTACTCCTTTTATTTCTCTCTCTTGTCTGATTGCCCCTGGCTAGTGTTTCCAGAACTATATTGAAAAGGAGTGGTGATAGTGGACATCCTTGTCTTGTTCCTGATTTTAAAGTGAAAGCTTTCAGTTTTTGTCCATTTAGTATAATGTTGGCTGTTGGTTTGTCATAGATGGCCTTTATAAGGTTGAGGTAGACACTGTGTATTCTGAGTTTCTGAAGGGTTTTTATCATGAACATGTGTTGGACTTTGTCAAAAGCTTTTTATGCATCTATTGAGATGGCCATGTGTTTTTTGTTTTTGGCTCTCTTGATGTGGTGTATTGCATTTGTTGATTTGCATATGTTAAACCATCCCTGCATTCTTGGTATGAAGCCCACTTGGTCATGATGTATAATCTTCTTGATGATTTGCTGCATTCTATTTGCCAGTATTTTGTTGAGAATCTTTGCACCAGTGTTCATTAGTGAGATTGGCCTATAGTTCTCCTTTTTGGTTGGGTCTTTCTCTGGTTTTGGTATCAGAGTAATACATGCCTCCTGAATGAGTTAGGGAGGATTGCTTCCTTTTCAATTTCACTCAAGAGTTTAAGGAGTATTGGCATCAAATCTTCCCTAAATTTCTTGTAGAATTCAGCTGTGAACCCATCAGGTCTTGGGCTTTTCCTTTTTTGGTAAATTTTTAATTACATTTTCAATTTCAATAGCTGATTCTGGGTTATTCAAAATTGCTATATCTTCTTGGTTGAGCTTTGGTAGTTCATATGTTTCTAGAGAACTGTCCATTTCCTTTGTGTTTTCCACTCTATGTGAGTAAAGATTTTCAAAGTAGATATTCATGATCTTTTGAATTTCCATGAGATCTGTAGTAATTTTCCCCTTTTTAGTCCTTATTGGGTGAATTTGGGCTTTTTTTCTTTCTTTATCTTGATAAGGTTAGCTAGGGGTTTGTCAATTTTGTTTATTCTCTCAAAAAACCAGTTTTTTGATTCATTAATTCTTTGTATTTTTTTAGTTTAAATTGCATTGATTTCTGCTCTAATCTTTACAATTTCCTCTCTTCTATGAGCTTTGGTTTAACTTGTTCTTGTTTTTCTAGAAGCTTGAGATGGAGCATAAGATTGTTTATTTGTGCTTATTCTGTTTTTTTGATATGACAATTGATTGCTATATATTTCCCTCTTAAGACCACTTTTATTGCATCCCACAGATTACAGTATGTTGTTTCCGCATTTTTATTGAATTATAGGTATTGCTTTATTTCTTTTTTAATTTTATTTGTGGTCCACTGATTGTTCAAAAGGTTCTTAATTTCCATGTATTTATGCAGGTTTTGCAATTTCTTTTGCCATTAATTTCCAATTTCAGTGCGCTATGGTCAGATATTACACATGGGATAATTTCAATACCTTTGCAGTTACTTAAGAAAGTTTTATGGGATAATATATGGTCTATTTGGAGAATGTCCCATGGGCAGCCAAGAAGAAGTTGTATTCTGATGTGGTCAGATTGGATAGTCTGTAAACATCTACTAAGTCCAATTGCTTGCAGGTATGATTCAGTTCTATTATTTCTTTGCTGACTTTTTGTCTAGTTGATCTCTTTGTGACAATGGGCTGTTAAGATCCCCTGTTATAATTGTGTTCTTGTGTGTTTGGTTTTTCATGTCCATTAGCATCTGTCTTATATAGTTGGGTGGTCCTATATTTGGTGAATATATATTTATAATTGTTAGTTCTTCCTCTTGAATTTTTCCATTAACGAGTAGTGACCTTCTTTATCTCTTTTAATCATTTTAGGCTTGAAATTCACATTGTCTGTAAGTACAATTGTTACTACTGTTTTTTTCTGTGTTCCTGTTGTATGGAATACTGTTTTCCATCCTTTGACTTTTAATCTATGAGTTTCCTTTTAGGTCAGACGTGTTTCTTCTATACCGCATATTGTGGGATCATGTTTCTCGATCCATTCTGTCAGTCTATTTCCTTTGATAGATGAATTGAGGTCATTTACATTTGTGGATATCACTGGTATGTACTAGCTCACCTTTGCCATGTTATGTTCCAGTTGTTTGCTTTCTGCTCCCCAACCCCTTGTTTAATTGCTTGTCCTACCTGGTGGTTTCTGTTGTTGTTCTTGGGATTGTGGTCATTTTTATCTCTATTTAGTATGTCTTTCAGTACTCTTTCTAGGGTTGGTTTGGTGGACATGAATTTCTTCAGCTCTTCTTTGTCATGGAAGTATTTTGCTTCCCCATTAAATTTAAATGCAAGTTTTGCTGGGTACATCAGTCTGGGTTGAAAGTTGTTTTGTTTCAGGGCTTGAAATACCTCACTCCAAGCTCCTCTTGACTTCAGGGTTTGTGCTGAAAAGTCTGCCATGTTTCTAGTGGGCTTTCTTTGATAGGTGAGTTGTGTCTTTTCTCTTACAGCTTTTAGTATTCTGTTTTTATGCTGCATATCTGAAATCTTAATTATTATATGTATGTTTTTTTAAACATTTTTTTAAAGAGAATAAAACTAAAGAGGACAGATCTAAGCAGATCAGAACAGAATAATGTAAGCAACACAGCACTTCACAACAAGAAAATTGGGTATTAACAGTAGCTATCATAATGTCTCTTTCTTTGAAATAGTTGAGCTTAGCTTTACACACAATAATGTCAAACATAACAAAGTAGAATAAACAACTCAAGAGAATGGAAGTATTCCAAGACATTCTGAACCATATAATGAAAGATGAAAAATAGCTGCTATATTATCTCATTTTCCATAAAAATTTTGTATATATCTGGGTATAGATTTATGTTGTTTATGACTGCTTGGCATTATATATGCTTCATTTATCTACATATCAGATTTTCTCCCCATGTTTGGGAAATTTTCTGCTATTACTTCTGTGAATATTTTAGTTATGTTATTTGCATTGGCTCCTCCTTCTTCACTGATGTGTATTAATCTTATATTGTTGCTCTTGGCATTATCTTGAAGCTTCTGGATTGTCATTTCATGCTGCTTTGTTATTTTTAAAAGTTCTGTCCTTTTATGATCACTAATTGCAATCCTGTCCTCAAGGTCTAAAATTCTATCCTCAGCTTCATTTAAATAGTTTTGCCAGCTTCAAAAGAATTTTTCATATCTTGGATGTCTCTTTGAGTTTGTTTCATGAATTCTGTTTTTCTTCTCTGTTGTTTATTCAAAGTTTCAATCAGTTTCCCATGCTCCTATACTTATTTCTCTATTTCTTCTTTAGATGCACTCAGCTACTCCTTTACTAAGGTTGTTATTTCTATCTTTAAGTGGGAGAGTACTTCTAATTTGATTTCCTCTATAGCCTCATGGATTTGTTTTTTTATTTCACTTGCTATCTTTTCAGAGATTTCTGGTGTGTTATTTTTGAAGTCCTCTATTTCAATGTCTCCTGTACTTGCTCCTAGTGAACTAGATGTTTGAGATTGCATTTTGCTTTTTTGTTTTGCCATTTTCCCCTTTTGAGTTAATATTTGGTCCTTCAATCCCACTAGTGTCAACTGTTGGTAATGTGTATCTTGGGATCCTAATGTAAGGCTGATGTTTGTCTAGTTGCTGGGTCTCACAATGAATAGGTGGGTCAGTCACCTGACTTCCCACTGCAGGGCCTGTTGGGTGAGTCCTATATTCTTCCTGGGCTGATAAGCCTAGTAATATTGATGTAGGTCAACTTTTAGTTCCTGCTATTATTTTATCTTCAGGTTATTCCAGGTCACTAGATCTCCCTGTTTATAGTGTTTGTGTTGGCTGAGGCCCTACTGTATCCCTATTGTGTGCCTGTGTGTCTCATAAGCCCTTTTGATTTTCTCCAAGTTGGGGGAGTCCTTATTGGCACACTCCTCACTCTGCCTGATGTTTTCTGTGTGCAGGAAGGAGTCACCCACACTCTTGTCAGACTCACCAATGTCTTACAGTTAGTTGGAGGGAGCTTTACTACTGGCCCTATTTACCCACTGTACACCTCTATTTTAGGGGCATACTCACCACACTGACTGGAGCCTGATGAGACCTTCTGTTTGGGTGAGGCAGTTAGTGAATCTCCCTTCAAGTTATCATAGTTAATCCACTGTACTGCAAGGTCCACCTGGAAGCAAAGTTCTAAGGCTTCCTTGTGTTCTGGAATTCAACCCATGTGTGCAGTCAGGACCCAGGCCTGGAATCCAGGCCCTGCTTCCTGAAGGAGTTTGCTGGGTGTGGCCTGGGTAGGTCAGCGGGTAACTCCCATGCATGTTAGGGTGAATTCAGATGCAGAGTGTGGTCTTACCACCTGGGAGTGAAAATCCAAAGTCTCCCCATATGCTGAGATTCAACTCACATGCCAGGTCAGGGCCTGGGACTGGATTTTGGGCTCTGCTTGCTGCTTGGAGTTTGCTGGGAGTGGCCAAAAATGGAAGTCTTTTATATACTACACACATGCACTTATGACCAAATAAAATTAAAAAAAGAAAAACAAAACAGAAATCTAGCACATTAAATAAAATAACTGAGATTTGTTTCAAAATATAAATGAAACTAAGTATAAAGAAAAAATAAAAATAAAAGTGCTATATATTTTAGTCCATTATGTCCATGGGTAGCCAAACCATAGCTATTACACATTTGAACAGTAAGTAATAAAAGTGGACTTGCAAATGTATTTGTTCCATTATGTTTTATATTGTTTTGTTTTTGATTTTAGTTTAATTGGTTACCCAAACACAAGTTACAAATGAGAAATTATATCAAGGACTAAAATTCATAGCCAGTGTTAAAAATATTGTAGAATTAACATCAACACTAGAGAGAGTTTAAGCTGCTTTATCAAAGAAATTGTAATGTAGTTTGTTGGTCCTAGTCATTCTTCAGTGGATCATTTTCTCTGTGGCTCTTTCAGTAAGAAGAACCTGTGTAAGGAAGAGGTTTGGGCATTGTCCTGACAATGTAATTGTGGGAAGATATAGACAAGGGCTGCCACCTCTTTTGCAGGTGAGTGGTTGTAGTTTGGGATAAATGGTGTGCCCTAACACTATGTTGGAGGACAGGATGGGAGACGTGGAAGAGGTTACCTTTCTTGTGCCCACCCTTTGCCATATTTCCCATGCATTATCACCGTTGAACTTTAGAAAACTGACACTCAAAGAGGTTCTTAATAATGTTCAGAGACAAAATACTCTCACATTTAAAGGAGCATCAAGATGGCAGAGTAGTAAGCCCCAGAGAAAGAGCCTCTTAGAGAGACATCATCCAGGTGTTGGAATATAGCAATATGAGGAAAATAAGAAGGAGAGAAGTGAGTCCCTGGATCTAGCAAGAATCTGAAGCATGAATTGAACCTTACAGAGAGACTGAACAGACAAACCTCAATGAAAAAGAAGTAAGTAGCCAGCAGCACCTTCTCCCCGAGACAGGACTCACTGCATGAGTTGATGGTTCAAACCTGTGGACACACAGTGGCAATGATGGCTGGTGACCCCAGTGATCTCTACAGAGAGGCAGAGCAGTGGAGAAGAGCAGTGGATAGTGGATACTAGCTGGCAGTGAGTGCTGAGGGCTCAGTCCTCCCATTCAACAAAGCAATTGGCTGGGATCCATCTCGGAGATGGACCAGCTGAGCTTAGAACCAAGAGCTGCTGCTGGCTCCATATATTGTCCCCCAGCTGGGCTCAGATCTGTGGAATGTAAGCAGATGGCAGCAGGCCAGATGAGTCTGGTCTAGGCCTGAAGGTGAGGGCTTGCTAAGATTAACCACTACTCTGCCAAAAAGCCACTGCTGGTTTGCTGGGACAGATTGGCATGGATCGTGATGCTGTCTCCATACATCTACCAAAGAGAGCAGAGACAAACCCGGAAATGGACTTTTTTCCCTCTCTTATTTTTGTTATTGTTGTTGTGGTGGCTTTATTTTTGCTTTTGGTTTTCATTTCTTTCTCCTTCATTGTTTGATCTGGTTTTTATATAAGTATGAATGAAGCTTCTAGACTCTTTGTAGCTGTGGTTCTGTTCTGTTCTTCTATTTATTTCTTTATTCTCTCTTTCCCTCCTGTCTTCTGTGCTGGTTTCCCAAAGTTAGCGTGATTCCCCTTTGTTCTCCAACCTTACTTTTAATCTCTTCTTCTTCCACTTCTGTATTTTTTCCTTAACCATTTTAAGTTTTAACTCCTGAGGGCAAAATTTCACATATTAAGGGCTTGCATACTGCATATAATTTTCTGGTTTGTTATATAAGTAGAAATCTAGTGAATATGCATAAAAGTGGCAAATTAATGGCTAGCTCAGTTTGTCATTCTCTAGGCTGCATTGATGCTACAGGTACCACTATAGCCCAAAGTGACATAATTATTCTAAACAGCTGTTCTTTCTGGTATTCCATGACTGAGATTGACTGAGTCACAGAAAATACTTTGGCATACTGCCAAAGAACCAGAGACTGGGACAAACAAGCAGCAACTTTTCATATTCAACAAATTGAAGAGGTAGGATCTTCAAGCATACTCACAATCCCAAAACCAGCTACACCTGGAAGAAGACACCTCAGAGAAGTAAGTCATTATCTAAGGGCCCTAAATACTAGTAATAAAGCAACCCACCATAGACAATTTACAAGTTTCACACCAGGAATTAAACTAAAAAATGAAATGAAAGTGAGAATACACTTACACAAGATACAACCCCAGACATCCAGTTCACCAAAGACAAACCTAGGGGACAATGAGGTGAGACAATCCAAAAGCCTCCCACCTAACCTCGCTGAAGCAGTAAGAATAAGCAACTGAATGAGGCTCTGGAAAAAAATCAAATCAAATAATTTCTCAGGTAACTGCAGAGATGATATCCACAATTAAGACCATGCTTAGTGATGTTAGAGCAGATAAAGACAAAAAATATTTCATCTTAAGAAAATTATGGAAGCCATGAGTTATCAGTATAGGAAAGAAATGGAATCTATAGGGAAGATTTAAGCATATATCCAGGAGAATAAAAGTTCCATCGAATGTATTTGCAGAAGATTAAGTCAATGTGAGATATAGAAAATAGATTTTCAGTGAGTAATCATGAAAAGAAAGATTTTTCCAAAAATTGCCAGGGTCCTTGAAAAATCAGTCCAGCAATTTCTAGATGAGGTAAAGAAGAATAACTTAAGATTGACTGGAGTCAATGAAAAAGCAGACGATAGCACAGATGGTATAAAAAACTCTTCCCCGATGTCATGGCAGACATCTACCCTAGTAGAGAAAAAGAATTTGACATATAGATAAGTGAGGCACATACAACTCCATTATCCAAGATTAAAAAAATCTATATCCAGGCATATCATAGTTGAGATTTCAGAAATTCAACACAAGAATAGAATATTAAAAGCTGTTAGGCAAAATACACAAATCATAGGAAAGTCCGTTAGGATCACAGCAGACTTCTCAGCACAAATCTTTAAGACAAGGATGGCTTGGGGTGAGTATTTTAAGTTCCAAAAGAAAACAGCCTTCAACCTAGATTGATGTACCCCACGTAACAACTATCAAAATTGATGGAGAAATAAGATACTTCCATGACAAAGAACATCTTAGGAAATTTATAACAACCAAACCAGCACTTTGAAATGTTTTGAAGGACATTCTAGAAAGAAATAACAAGGACTACAACTCTGTGAACCCCAAAAGAAAGAACCCACCAGGCAAGGCAAACAACAGAGAGAGGAAAAAAGAGGGGGAGCCAATGTCAGGGAAATAACATGACAAGGGTAAATCAATACATATCAGTTATAACCATCAATGTTAATGGTCTCAGTTCACCAGTCAAGAGATACAGACTGGCAGAATGGATCAAGAAGCAAAATTCAACAATATTCTGCATACTAGAAACACATTTAATATAAAATTTATAAACTGAAAGTCAAAGGGTAAAAAACAATACTATGTGACAGGAACCCAGAAAAAATTAGGGGTAGCTATTCTATTTGCAGACAAAGTGAATTTCAAGCCAAGACTGATTAAGAGAGATAAAGGTCACTACATCCTTGTAAAGGGAACAGGAGGAGATAATAATCATAAATACATATGCATCAAATATCAGTGCATCCAACTACATAAATAGATACTAATGTGCATCAAACATCAAATATACACCAATACAATTGTATTGGGGCATCCCAGTACCCCTGTCACAAAAAGACAGATCAACTAGGCAACAAATCAACAATGAAATATTAGAATTGACCAAAACTTTTGAACAAATGGACTTAGTAGATGTCTACAGAGTGTTCCACCCTTCATCAGAATGCCCATTCTTCTCAGCTGCACATGGGGTGTTCTCCAAAATAGACTACATATTAGCTCACAGAACATGCTTAAGTAAATGAAAAGGTAATGAAATTACTCCATACATATTATCAGACCATAGTGTAATGAAACTGGAAATCCATGGCAAAAGAAAGCACAAAAACTTCATGAACACACGGAAATTATATAGCACTCTCCTGAACAACCAACTGGTCTCAGGTGAAATTAAAGAAAAAATTAGACAGCTTTTACAATTGAATGATAATGACAATAGAATGTACTGGAACTTGTGGGACACAATGAAAGCAGACTTGAGAGGAAAATTTACACCAGTAAATACCCATATCAGGAAAACAGAGCAAGCACAAAGAAAGAATTTAATGGTGACCTCAAACTCCTAGAAAAAGAAGAGCAGGCTAAGCCAAAAGCCCATCTGAGGAAGGAAATTATAAACATCAGAGCAGATATTAGTGATTTGGAGACTAAAAAAAATACAAAGAATCAATGAATCAAAGAGTTGATTATTTGAAAGATTAAATAAAATAAAAAACCTCTATACAACCTTATCAAAAAAGGAAAGATTCAAATCTATGCAATTAGGAATAAAAAGGATGGAATCACAAAAGACCCTCAGAAATCCAGAAGATCATCTGTAACTACTTTGAGAACTTGTATTCTAACAAGATTGAAAATGCAGAAGAAATGATGTTCACTGGGTTCAGGTGGTGAACAGCCAGAAACATAGCACCCCTAAACTATGACTACCCAGAAAGCTGGGACACACCCTCCTGGTGAGCCTTCTAGAAACTAGAATCATGTCTTTTAAATCATGTTGGTATTTTCTACTTCATTATAAAAACATACATTTAACTGTACTATACATCATGGCCAATTTGTGATTAATTTATTAATCTTCAACCATGTGTTACATGTTATTTTGCAATATGTGATATGAAAATTTTTGTCTTCTTATCTTTTCAAAAATATAGATTCTTTCAAGACTTAGTATAGCAAAAGCAATACTGGGCAAAAAGGCAAGGCTGAAGACGCATGACTGCATGAGGCTTTGGAGGGACATCTAGACACAACCCATAACACTGACTCACACCTGGATCTACCTTCTCATATCTCACCATGGAGGACACTGAAATCACACCAGTACCGTAGCAGATCTCCTGTCTCTCTAGGATCCTTTTGGTTGTCACAGTTTCTCAGACTTCCCTTGGTTCTGTTAACCTTGACAGTGTGGCATTAATCTTAGGCTGACCTGGAACTTAGTAAGTAAACTAGAAGACAGACACCTGAAAACAATAGCCTTTCCCACTATTTTCTTCTCTGTCTTGTGCATCATTCCATCCCTACTTTGCTCTTTTCTTTCTAGGTTTTAAAATGAATTAAGAAGCTGATATGAGAAAATTAGCCTGAATTCTCCAGCTGAGACCTCAATTGTTGTCTCAAGGCAGTTTCTGACAAACAAGCAGTGGAAGATTAAACACAAGATAAAACACTGTGGAGACAAAGGCAGAGACATCAGTGATGGGACCACAAGCCCAGGAAACTGAGGGAGGCAAGGTCCATCCTTGAACTTGTAGAACCTGTCCACACTCAATTTTAGCACACACTGAATTTCAGATTTTGGGCTTCTGGCCTTTGGGCTGCATGGTTTTGAACGACTAGTGTGTAACAATTTGCTGTAGTAGTTTGAAGACTTGGGAGAAACTCAGGTGACCCACATTATAGAAGACATTGACAGTGGGAAATGCACTGTTAGGAGAGCTGCCCATGAGGGCCCGAGGATGTGGTTGCCAGAGAACTGGTGGATATTGGGAGGAGGTGGCCCAAGACAAGCATCCATGGAGGGGGGAGGACATGAGGAGTCTAGGAAACACAAGAGGGTAAAAGGGGGTACCACAGAGAGGGAGACCTAGAAAGGTCAGGAAGAATTGGCCCAACACAGCATAGCAGAAAGATGTAGCTAGATAGTGGGCCCATGAGCCACTCCATTCCAAGTAGATTCAGATCAAGCTCCTATGGTGGGGCACTTGGGGCTGTAGTGACCCTGAGCAGGCCAGTGCCCACCTGGTGAACTCCGGACACTGAGTAAGGAACCAGTCCTGTGCCCTGTCACCTGTCAAGCCTGTTCATCACATCCTTACAGAGGCTGTCAACCATGACAGGTAATTCTAAGTGTGAGGGAGAACAGAGCAGGGGATGACTGTCCCTCCAGCAAAATGACATGGTCACCACATTCTATACCCAGTAGGTCATACTGCCTTCTGGAACCCTGACTTGGCCTCCTGAGAATGGGGCTCTAGAGGGGCTGCAACCAGGCCAAGGCCAAGGTCTTGGGACCATTCTGGGGATTGTTCTCCTATACTCCTTGCCCACTTCCCTGGCCCTCGCCCATCTCTGGTTCAGACTGATCCTGCTCCTTTTTCTCTCATGGTGAAGCCTGGCATTGCTCATGAACAGATGTTTAGGTAACTAGGCCAAAGGTAAGAGTAGCTTCCTGAGATGCAAGAGCTGAATCCCCAGGGAAGTGCTCTGTGACCTCAGGGGGCAATTCGAACTGACTGAGGCCTGTCACGTCCCCAATAAGGAAGGCTATCATGATCTTCATCCAAGAAGCCTCCTGCAGGCTAAGTGTAAAACAACCAGAGTTCTGGCTTCTGGCCACATGAAACTCAGGTGTGGCCCTGATTCTTCTGTGCTTGCTGATAAGCAGACCCAAAGATGGGCTTGGGGGTCCAAGTTCTGGTTTTTCCCAGCAAAGACTTCCTCCTAATACTTTGGTGGCATTTGCTAAGGGCTCAATAGAGCCCTGAAATTCCTAAGAGATAGTATTGAAGCTAATGGGGGTGATCCCTCAGGACCAGCTCTCAGTCATAATGGGAGTGATCAGAGGAGACCAGGGGTGATGGAAGAGTGCCTGGCATGCCCAAGCATGGTGCTGTGCATGCGGTACAGACCATTTCAGGTGCCACAGTACCAGGAAGTGTGGATGGACCCTTAAGTCTCCTGCCTGGGCATTGACCAGTGATGGGATCAGGAATCTTCAGCGTCCTGTCTGCCTTGGGCCTGAAAGTTGGCCCTAGTCACATCAGGAGGCCTATACCATGGTCCTCAAACAAACCTCATAGTGCTGAGTCTAACAGCTGGTGTGTGGAGCTGACTTCCTGGCCCAAACCCTGCTGAACTCTGAAAGGGGTGCACAGAAATTTTTTCCCTTGAACAGCCTATAGGGTCTCCCTTCATAAGGCAGGATACTGCCACCACCCCTAGTTGGTGCCCTGCAGATCTAGTTCTCCTTGCAGATATGGGTCAAGCTTGGCCTCACCCTGCCCCAGCCATGACTGTGACTGTTTTCCATTCCAGCCCCCAGGCCTGGGTTGAGGCATAGCACCCTAGAAATGAAAATCTCTCACCAGGCCATATCCTCTTCTGTCACTACAGCCTCTGGAGATGGACCAGGAAGGAAGACAGCAGGCAACAAAATGGAAGAGGGTAGTGAGATGTCACCAGCTGTCAGCAAAGGCAGAGAACAACCCAGAGATGAGAGCAAAGAGCTAGAGATGAGGGCAGGGGTTCTGACACAGGCCTAGCGTCAGTGCAGAGAGAACAGGCCTGCACAGATCCCTGCCCCACCCTCACTGCCTCTGTCCACCTCCCACACTATCAGGTTCCTGTGCTGCAAAGACAGCTGCCCCGCTGGCCTCGGAGGCCGAGCCCAGCGTCACTTGGGACCAGAAGTGTCTGTACATATTTCTTTACTTTTCTATTCTACTCTTTCCTTCCTGCCGGAGTCCAGCTGCGGCAGGGCTAGGGTTTCCCAAAGGGGGACAGGGAGTCGGCGAGTGAGAGAAGAAGACACTGCACACCAGTCTGTGAGTGAATCTGAATCCTCTTTATTTTTTAGAAGCTGGAATATATATTTGCTAACCTTTGGCAGCAACCCCCAGCTCCAAGCAGGAAGCACCCCAGGCTTAGGGAGAGGCAGGGACAATCCTAAACAATAGGTTTTAATTAACTCTTTTTATCTTTGTAACATCTCAATCTTGTTACTTAGTTAGCTTGGGAAATGTAAGCCGAAGCACCTGGATGCCTGCAGGAGGAAGAGATGTGTGAGGCTATTATGTTGCTCCCTACATTGTTTCCCTTATCACTTATGGGAGTATGGCAGTTCCTGTGAGGACAGCACCTGTCTTAGGTCAAGGACTCTTCATATGAACCCAACCAGGCCTTACCCGTCATGGGCCTGCAGGACAGCAGTTGGTCCTATGCCTGTCTTAGGTGGCTGGTGGCGTAACATATGTGTGTTAGTTGCCCGTCTTTGGCTGCCTGTAGGACAGCACCTGTCTTGGGTCAAGGACTCTTCATATGAACCCAACCAGGCCTTACCCATCATGGGCCTGCAGGACAGCAATAGGTCCTCTGCCTGTCTTAGGCGGCCGGTGGTGTAACATATGTGTCCTAGTTGCCCGTCTCTGGCTGCCTGTCCAGTGTCTCAGGGCAGTTGTCTCACAGGAACCCCGCAAATCCTCCTCCATGAGCTCTCTCACCCAAAGCTCCCACATAAACTCTCTCACATTACTCACAGAAGGCAAAACCCCACAACCAGTCCTCACAAAGGGGTTATCTAGAGGGCCTCCAGCAACCCCCCTGGAGTCTCCACCCTCAACTCCATATTGAGCATTACATGAAAAAATATATATGTGAATTACACAAATTACAATTATCAGTACAAAACATTCCAAGATCCCTGCGCCCAATTCCCACATGCAGTGTCCTTTTCCTGGAGAAGTGATTGTCACAAGGCGTGGATGGACTTGGATGCGGCATGGACAGAAAAGGGCGCCGCATCTCCCCCTTCTTTAATTTTTAATTTTAAGCCGAATAGCTGTGGGGGTAGGGGAGGACAAGATCTCCTTCTCTTTTGAGGCAGCTGTAGTTTTGACGAGGCGATTGGGCATCCAAATGGGGGATTTTTCATCCTATGGAAATATACAAGAATAGCCTCGTCCAGAGGCTAGTAAGATATCTGGGCCTTTCCATAATCCAGTAGTTAAATTTTTCCATTTGACAAAAACCTGAGGAATTAAGGTAGGATGTTTTCAGTGTCTCTCCATATTATTTAACTGATCATGTCCAATATTTAAATAATTAATAACAAATAGGGCATGTTGCAGAGTGTGATGAGGAGAATAATATTTCTCAGTGCTAGTTATTTTTTTGATTTGATTTTTTAATATCTGATGGGATCTTTTAACAATTGCTTGTCCTTGGGGATTATAAGGTATTTCGGTAGAAAGCTCAATGTCATATAACTTACAAAAGTTTTGAAAATTTTTATTAGTATAGACAGGGGCATTATCAGTTTTTAATTGTTTAGGTACCTCCATAAAGGCAAATGTCTGAATCATGTGTTGAACTACATCTTTATAGGCTTTTCCTGACCTAGCAGAAGCAAAAAGTAAATGAGAATAAGTGTCTATATTAACATACACAAAAGATAATTTTCCAAAAGATGGGATGTGAGTCATATCCATTTGCCATAATATATTTGGTTTTAGCCCTCTAGGATTTACTCCCATTTTTGGAGAAGGAATAAAAGTCATGCAGGCAGGACAATCGCAAACAATCTGCCTAGCTTGTTCCTTGGTAAGCTTGAATTGGTATCTTAAAGCCTTGGAATTTTGATGGTGTTGATTATGGGACTTGATAGCTAATTCTATGTTAGAGAAAATATATGTTTTAGTTAATAAATCAACTTCAGCATTACCTTTAGTTAGAGGGCCTGGAAGGCCAGAATGGCTTCTAATGTGCCCAACAAAGTATTTAGCAGTTCTTTTTCTTATGAC